>VDFB02084802.1:0-61870 GCA_007258455.2 Sequoia sempervirens
CGAGATTTGGAGCTGATTTAAACCCATTAATAGCTCTGAAAAGTCCACAATTGCATTTGTGGATTTTCTCTAAATTTTATCAAGGTACAACTCCCTCACAAAATATTCAATGAATTAATCTATTCTAAGGAAATGACATGTGCTCTTAACCAGAAAGTAGAAAAGGTGAGTAACGCTAGCTCATAAATATGAAACTAACATAGAGGCATAGGATGTAGCCATTTATGATCAATACAAATATTGAAAATCATGACTATCAAATCTAACCAATGCAAATAAATCAGATTGCAAAAAATAAAAGATGTATAGCTCATCTTTAAAGAAGACATAGCTATATCATACACGTAATGCCTAGATTAGCATACTTCAAATCCTTTAATTCATAACACAACAATTACAAGCTATTGTAGTCTATAATAAATGTTAATCCTTCTCAAAAAAACCCCAAGTGTATCTAGAGAGATCAAAAAGCAGGCTTTTTTCATGCTTAACCTCTAATTTATAATATGGCTAAAACCTTTGAATGGACACTAAATTCGTTACTAAATTAGCAACTTCTTGTATCCCAAACATTTATCAGGAAGTTGATAAGAACAATGGAAATTTTTCTAGGAATAGATGTAAAGAAATTGATCATCACCCGAGCAATAGCTGCCAAAGGACTAATCATTTCACCAATCTTTAATGCAACGTATTAGGATACCAAGTGGTGGCACGTGCAAGCTATCTGATGAGGAATTGTAATTCAATCAATGCAAGTTGGCAATAAATGTGAATTAAATTTACATCTTATCAATCTAAAAAGAATGTGCCCATGTCTAGCCAAAATTCTATAAATTCAACCAGTATCACTTTTGTCTCACAATCATTTGCATCCAACATGGCGAGCTCCCAGTGCTGGAAATTCTATGAATGACTACATTATTCTGGACAAAATTGAGTGTAGCTTTTGTTCAAGCACACTTTTGATCAGCTGAAAGAGGTCTTTGTGGTGCAAAGAAAAGTGAAGGAATAAGTGCTTTGAAGTATCTTGGGTGAGGCATTTCTAAGCCAAGCTCATGTGCATAATACCACTATCCTGGAGAAATTCATTTACATAGTTTTCATGACTTCTGACCATTGAGACTGGGGTGTGAGAGCATTGTAGTGCCTAGTGAAACCTGAATTGCATCATCACATGAAGGTGGTGATTGAAAAACTCATTTATTATCCTCGAACTGGGCTGATAGTTGATGCCATCTACATTGCATCTGTTATCTAGGATGAGACTTTGGAGGAGACCATGGCTTTGTTCCACATTGGAGTAGTAAGGAATGACATGTGACTGTTCATGCAATTCCTCCAGTTTGATGGAATTTTTTTTTCACCGACTTAAATTGAATGTCTACAGGTTATTACCAAGAGCATATGTATCCTGATGTTTTCTTTGTGCACCTGAAATGTCTTTCCTTTGCCTCTTTTTGTGTCTGCCAACCTAGGTTTTTGTAATCGAACCAAGCGATTGTGGCTATACCAGCATAATGTAAAAAAAATTATATATTAATAAAATATCTAGTGTTATATGTGCTTTTATGTGTATGGCTCACTTGTTTCTATTCACATTATGCTTGGAAAATACTAGCTTTCTTTCATATAATGTCTTAAGTAAGTAACCATACTGGCAATAATTTAGATTAATCAATATAATTCTTCATAGGTAGAAAAACTAATGGTTCACATAACTTGAAAAACCCCATATAGGTTCAAAATGACATAGAGAATACGGCTCGAGGTATAACTTGCAGGTGAAGTTTCCAAACTTGAATTATGGCTCAATCATTTTCATACATGCACTTTGGGAGAAAAAGGAAGTTCGGATGTGACAAGAGAACACGACCAATGAAGGAAAAGTAAGGTAGCTAGTAAAATGGGAGGTTTGACGAATTTAAAAAAACACTGCCCAAGTTTGAAATGGATGACAAAAGACCACCCAAAACTAGATTAGGTATAGAACTTAGGTAAAGAAAGATAACATCCCACATAAAGTTAATGAAATTTTTGTGAATAATAGTGGCTCTAGCTGGGGACAAGGACTTCAAAGGACAAAGAAATGAACCCAGAATCATAAGCATAGACTAGTCCTTTCCATTGGGCATGGAGTCAAGGAGAAGGAACAACTAAAGTAAGCCAAGAAAAGGACAAAACAAGGAGAGAAAACATAGGTAATGTACCAACACAACAAAACTTAAACTATGTACATGGTAGGATGATCCTACCTGTTAGCTCTCAAAAATGCAGGCAGAAAACCTCAAGAGGCTGCCAATCTCTTGGTACGTTTTAGGGTAACAGACACGGTAAGATGTTTTAGACCTTCTTCTCTTCAGGTGCTACTAGACCTAGGTGGGTGTACCTATATGAGTGAAGCAGACTTAATGTGCTTATCTCTCTTGATATGTTTTTCCCACAATGGCAGATGGGAGTGGACAAATAAAACTAAATTTGGTATAAATTGTATAGCAATATTCAAAGCTAAATCCTAATATGTTAGTTAATAGATGTAAAGAAAATGAATGAATATAAATGGTGAGAAATGTAGAGACTAGTGCCTTATTGGGTACGTGGAGTCAAATGAAATAGAAATGGGCAACTTATTTTTGGAGAACACTCAAATTTTTTGGCATATGTTTTGTTTATAACTTGTATAAACATGCAAGACTATGATTACTAAGCTCTTCTTAATGATCCAAATGAATTTCCCTGATTATTGTGATCAATCAAAAGGATTTAATCTTTTCTTGGAAGAACCGATCAATCAACCACATAGATACAACAAATGTGCACTAATAAACTGAATATAAACTTTTTATATCCATTTAAACAACCAGAAAGCATCAATATTGGGGACAACTTAGAAATATTTTCAATAAGAACAAAAAATTGACACCAAAAATGAGCCACCACATCAATTGATTTTCATTGATATCTCCATTTTGAAGTCATGCATCATAGTCTCTACTCTAAAATTTTTATTCTACTATATCCATTTCTAATCTATATACTATATATCTTCTATCTAATATCTAAAAAAAATGTCTCCATTTACAATGGATAAATGGATATTTATACATTTGCATTTGAAAAGACACATCACTTCGCATATCCAAATGTCAACCAACAATATTCGGGCATCAATTAACATTCGCTAAACACTCGCTGAGACATCCTGCAGTCATACTGATCCTCAATGTCTCATTGATAGTCACCCTATGCATTGCTATAATGTCATGCCATCTCATCGACAATTTGATTCTCACTGAAAAATATCCTTTCATCCTATGCATTTTGCTGTAACATTCTATTTTTGGTGAGACATCCCACATATCACTTTGTCTTATTGATACATTTCCTTAAGTTCACTTTTGATTGATGTGACAATTCTGAGTCGGGAAGAGGTTTCATAGAACACCTTGTGTCTTACCAAAATACCTCATGACACATTCTTGTCACTGAAACATATGGGCTTTCTCACTGATGAAACAACATATCGGCGTGACATAAGAGTCGGCAGGACTATATAACATTACTTCAAAAACCATTGATAGAACATTCCTGTGCATTGTCGGCAAGACTGGAGGCATTTGCTAAGACCTTATTCTGATAACCTTTAGTCTAGTCGATATATCTCCACATGCACCAGTCGGTAAGAGAAAATGCAATTGGGAAGACCACATACCGAAGACATTTGGTTTGGCCAAGGTGTGTCACTAAGTGTCGATTGGTAAGACATAATGAGTTCACTATGACTTCATTCCGACAATGAATCTCATGCCGATGGGGATCCTTCTGTCACTGAATCAATGTGTGTGTTCTGTCGATAGGTGCCTGTAGATGAAACCCAATTGGTGTGACATCCCTGAGGTCTTGCCGATAGTCTGCAACAAATGTATGTCAGCAGAAAATGCAATATGGATCAGGAAGACCCTTACCATCTCTTGCCGATATGGACTATAATGTGAAATATTCAAACTTAGAGGATTTTATGGGACTACATGGCCAAATATGGGAAAAATGTTAAGAATAAAGACCCTTGTGCTTATGATGAGGACTCGTTTGGAAACTTAGGGGTATGAACAACTTGTAAAATTATTCAAAATTTTACAGTTCTAACAGTGGCTTCGTCTAGGGATGAATGGTTGTGAAATCATTGCAAGGATCCAAATTTATGGGTGAGCAGACCAAACTCAAGATGATGGATCAGTGAGAAAAATGGAAATGGACATGGAAATGGAAATGAATGTGAAATGGAGATGAACAAAACCCTAAACTACTATGCATGGAAAAGAATTTTAAGAGGATTATCAAGAGTTGTCCATGCACTAGCAACCCTTAATCCTCTGTGTTTCAACTTCATCAGTTTTGAACTATTACGGTCTAAAATTCAAACCATAAATGATGGTTTGAGGCTGTCCAAAAGAAAGGCCCATACTTTCCCCTATCAAACACCTAGTTTGTCCTTGAGTTCATCAAATTCTTCTTGAAGATATTAATGCAACCTTCCCTGTCACTGTTATTGAAATTTTTTAGAGAATCATCATCCTCAGCTTGGCCCAAATTCCCTCCACCATTCTACAATTCAAATTCTCCATCGTGGGACAAATCTCTATTATCTTCAACATAAAAATTACATGTATGTTCAATGCAACATTTCTCATTATCCTTTTCACTATTATGTATTATAAAACACTCTCCCAACTATACTAAAATTTCACCATCAAAGTGCTTCTCTTGAGAATCAAAAAATTATGTCATATCAATGTTGTTTGAGACAAACAAATCTTAAACCTTTTGCACCTCTTCGTTATCACCATTTGGAGACAACACTGGATTATGAATCATATCTTCAATATCATGCATATATGAACCAATCAATGTTGGACTTCTATCATCCTTGGCATGCAAATAAATGTCTTCTCCACATGAGTTAGAAATTCTAAAATCACATACCTCTTCTTGACTGGATACGAGATTTTGATCAACTTCAAAGGTTTCTCCATCATTTTGAGAAATGCATTGGGAGTCACATGAATCATTGCACAAAGAAATTTCACTATGAAAACAAATGTAAGCTAGACACATGACTTCAAAATCACCTTCATGTGCACATCTTTGGTATTCAAGAGTTAGCAAATCTAAAATTTTCTCACTGCTGAGTGAATACGTCTCTACATTTTCATCACTATAGTTGTATTCTTCACTTTTGTCATCATCAAAAAGAGGTTCAAGATCAATAGAGAATGAAAAATTAGAAACATTACCAGCACAATCATTTATTCCATCATTTTGTTTGTCTGAAAATTTCTTCTCTTTACCATAAAGTGGATTTGTAAATACCTGAAATTCATTCTTGGGAATACTTTGGAAAAATATCATCTGATTTTATGTTAACTCTTGATCATACAATGGGTTTGAAAATGTTTGGAAACCATTTTCAGATGTACAAACCTGTTCTTCATCAAATGTGTCTTCATGCTTTTTCCTCTACATGGTATTAAAAAATTTATTCACTAGATCAAAGGTACGTTGTTTTGAGGACTCTGGCCAATAAAATGATTTAGGCTCCCATGCTCCACCAAAGTAAATTTTCCACACACCACTACAATCATGTGCAAAATTCTTTTCAATTAGATCAATACTGACTAACTCTGGCTGTGCTAATTATTTCTTGAAATTTCCTAGATCTACATCACAAAAACAATTGATTTGATCTTGAGGTACAGAGTCAATAACTTGGCTCATCCTTGGCTCCCTATACAACTTAACTTCCTGACAATTCACTAGAATAGTTGCATAAGACAAATCAAACTGAACATTTCCCCCAACTACTACTGTCCACTGTCTTGATAAAAGCATCCCAAACTAAGGAGGAGTTTCAATTACTATTATATCTATATTATAAGCCACCTGTGGATAAGCAGCCAGTTTGAATTCAACATCTCTCATAACACCTACCACAGAAATATGTTTGTTATCCATTGCATAGCACTTTCCCCCATTAGTATCAACCCACATGTCAAGCTGCTTCATAACTCCTACTAGCATAATATTTATGGTAGCACCAGAGTCTATCATGTAATTCCTCAACAATTTGTTATTTATGAGCAATGTAGTGAAAAAAGGATCAACTTGCGGGGGAATTGTTAATACATCACTCAAGTAGACTTCTGGGATATTTACTTTCTCTTTCCTACTAACTGCTTTAGTAGCCACTTTATTTTCAGAATTCATATGTTTTTCATTTCCATTTGTTATCAATTGAACAACATTGTCTCTATATTCCTTAATTTTCATCATCTCAAGTAATGGAACAGACATTTTTACTTGGGATAATGCTTGAGTGAAGTCAAAAGAGGAGCCTTCTTCCTTAATCATTTTCTTCTACTCCAATTTTTCTCCTTCGTTCTCTTCCTTTTGATCAGTCTTTTTCATTTCTTTGTGTAGCTCTTTAACTTCATCCTTTTGGACCAGCTTCTGTTCATTTTGATCATGTTGTTTGTTTTCTACTTTCTTCAAAATTCTTTGTGTCACCTTTTGATCCTTCATAAAGATTCCCCTGGAGACACCTTCCTTCTCATTCACTATCCTATTTCTCAACAAGTACTTACTCTTTGCTTTCTCAACTGCAACAATGGTTAATCTCTCTATCTCTTCTTCAGCAAGTTTCCTCATACTGCACAAAGTAGGAAACTCAACTGAATGGGGTTGTATATAATCTTCTTCAGAGTCAGAAAGAACCTGTTGTTCAGCCATATGGACATTGTATCTCTGATTTGAAACATCATACTCATAACCTTCATCCTCTAAAGATGAGTACCTCTCCTCAACATGGTGAAAAGTATTTGAAGTCAAATACACTGTATGATCTTCTCCACTATTTTCCATCAACATTCCTTCTTCTTGCATTCTTTGAGCTACAACACAATAATCTGGGGAATGTGGCTTATCACAAACTTCACATAAATAATTTTTATTTACCATATAGGTTCTCTTCTTCCTCAATCGATCAGGAGTTTCTTTGTTTCTAGGCCTATCTGTTACATGTTTTCCATCCTTCCAATTTGTATTATAAGGCATGTCATGTAGCCTAGGCCTTTCATTCTTGTATGTGTTCTCCTATCTATATTGATAATTATTGGTTTGTTGAGGAGCCCTAGATTTATCTTTTTTACTAATTATCCTAGCAGCTTTCCTATTGTTTTCAATTGTCAGTGCTATCTTCTGGGCTTCAGCTAAATCTCTTGGGAACCTATTTCTCAGTTCATACCCTATTTTAGGATCACACATTCAAATAAACACTCAATGCTACAAAGTCTGGAAACTTTGATCCAGGAGGTATTTTTTTTTGCAATTTATTGAATCTCTAGTTGAAATCATAAATTGAATCATTTTGATTTTTTTGAATGCGCATTAACTCATGAAGAGTAGCATCTGGTGCACTTCGATTCCCATATTGCTCTAGAAATTGATCCTAAAATTCTTGGAGAGAATTACCAGAGGTTGTTGGTAGGTTGTTGAACCAATCCCTAGCTTCTTCAGTAAGTGACATCATGAATAGCCTCATATGTAAATCTTCATAAGGTACATCCAAATCTTGAATGAAGGAATTGAAACTCCTTAAATTATCTTCAACAGTAATTGCACTACTCCCTGTAAACTTAGGCACCAAACTTCTCCAATTGCCATCCATAGGGTAAGGGTATAATTGAAACCCTGCTAAATCAAATTGTCTGATCATTGTTGTATACTGGTGAGGGGGAGGGTTAGGTGGGTACTGATATTGATACATTAGATTATTGTGTTGTGTATGATGATGTGGAACATAATGCTAACCATGAGGTGGCTGAATATTTGTATATTGTGAGGGAATATGCAGTGGATGACTTGGTTGTCTATATTGATTCCCTATCTGATTGTGAGGAGCATTTGATGGATTAGAAGGCCTTGCACTATGATTACCCTACTTATGAGGTGGTATATACTTTGGGAAACCATATGTCTGAGCAATACTTTGAATTTTCTGCAATTTGAAGTCTCTCATTGCTTGTATCATCTGGGCCTTCTCCTGTTCTTCTATTTCCTTTCTCTAAGATTCAAACCGTGCTTTGACTTCTTCATAAGTTAAAGATTCATAATC
Source organism: Sequoia sempervirens (assembly GCA_007258455.2). Taxonomy (NCBI): domain Eukaryota; kingdom Viridiplantae; phylum Streptophyta; class Pinopsida; order Cupressales; family Cupressaceae; genus Sequoia; species Sequoia sempervirens. Next base: position 8,171 of record VDFB02084802.1, read on the forward strand.
ATCTTGAGGAGTTACATGATCAATAAAATCATTTTGGTTACCCTCTATTCTTTGTTCACATTCGAGTTGATATCTGAGTCCCTCTACTTTGAGTTTAGCATCAAACTCTAGTTGTTTTTGAAGATCACAAAAATGATTTCTTTGTTCTTCAAGGGTACAAAGTTCTACACTTGAATTATCTGCCCATGTGTCATACCGGTCATAAGTTTCACAATGTTGTCTCAGCGTTTTGTCTTTATTCATTATGCACATGTCCTCATTTATCCTTTAACTCTTATCAGCCCTATCATCCTTGTCTGTCCACTTACTGCTGCCAGCAAGGGCTCCAATATGACCTCCCCTATATTGAGATCTTCTTCCATTCATTTTTCAATGTTTTTTTCAAAGTCGCCACTCACCTTTTTCAAAAGTGAGAAAATGTTTGATATTTCTTATTCCTAGTGGAGTCTATACAAGGTTTCTAACTATATGATTAAAGCCCTGATTCTTAATTTACTCCCCAACAAAGTCACTAATTTGTTAGCTCTCAAAAACATAGGCAGAAAACCTCAGGAGGCTACCAATCTCTTGGTACATTTTAGGGTAACAGACAAGGTCAGATTTTTTCAACCTTCTACTCTTCAGGTGCTGCTAGACCTAGGTGGGTGTACCTATATGAGTGAAGTAGACTTAATGTGCTTATCTCTCTTGAAATTTTTTTCCCACAATGGCAAATGGGAGTGGACAAATAAAACTAAATTTGGTATAAATTGTATAGAAATATTCAAAGCTAAATCCTAATATGTTTAGTTAATAGATGTAAAGAAAATGAATGAATCTAAATGGTGATAAATGCAGAGACTAGCGCCTTATTGGGTACGTGGAGTCAAATGAAATAGAAATGAGCAACTTATTTCTGGAGAACACTCAAACTGTTTGGCATATGTTTTGTTTATAACTTATATAAACATGCAAGACTATGATTACTAAGCTCTTCTTAATGATCCAGATGAATTTCCCTAATTACTGTGATCAATCAAAAGGATTTAATATTTTATTGAAAGAACCGATCAATCAACCACACAGATACAACAAATGTGCACTGATAAATTGAATTTAAACTTGTTATATCAATTTAAACAACCAAAAAGCATCAATCTTGTAGACAACTTAGAAATATTTTCAATAAGCACAACAAACAATTAAAACCAGGAATGAGCCACCACATCAACTGATTTTCATTGATATCTCCATTTTGAAGTCATGCATCATAGTCTCTGTTCTAAAAATTTAATTCTTCTATATCCATTTCTAATCTATCTATTGTATATCTTCTATCTAATCTCTAATAATAAATATGGATAAATGGATATTTATACATTTTTGTTTGAAAAGACACATCACTTTCACATATCCAAATTTCATCCAATAGTATTTGGGCATCAATTAACATTTTCCAAACACTCACCGAGACATCCTACAGTCATACTGATCCTCAATGTCTCATCGACAGTCACCCTATGCATTGCTATAATGTCATGCCGTCTCATCGAAACTTTGAGTCTCATTGATGAATATCCTTTCATCCTATGCATTTTGCTGTAACATTTTGTTGTTGGGGAGACGTCCCACAAATCACTTTTTCTTACCGATACATTTCCTTAAGTTCACTTTTGATCATTGTGACAATTCTGAGTTAGGAGGAGGTTTCATAGAACACCCTGTGTCTTACCAAAATACCCTGTGATACATTCTTGTCAATGAAACATATGGGCTTTCTCACTGATGAAACAACATATCAGCGTGACATAAGAGTCAGCAATATTTTATAACTTTACTCTAAAAACCATTGATAGAACTCCCCTGTGCATTATCGACAAGACTAGAGGCATTTGCTAAGACCTTATTCCAATAACCTTTATTCTAGCCAATATATGTCCACGTGCACCAGTCGGTAAGAAAAAATGTAATTAGAAAGACCACATACCGAAGAAATTTGCTTTGGCCAAAGTGTGTCACTAAGCATCCATCAGTAAGACATAATGAGTTCGCTATGACTTCATTCTGACAATGACTCTCATGCTGATGGGGATCCTTTTGTCGCTGAAACAATGTGCATGTCCTACCGATAGGTTCCTATAGATGAAATCCAATCAGTGTGACATCCCTGATGTGTTTCCGATAGTCTACAACAAATGTATATCTGCAGCAAATGCAATATGGATTGGGGAGACCCTGACCATCTCTTGCCGATATGGACTATAATGTGAAATATTTAGAATTAGATGATTTTATGGGACTACATGGCCAAATATGGGAAAAATTCTAAGAAGAAAGACCCTTGTGCTTATGATGGGGACTCATTTGGAAACTCAGGGGTATGAAAAACTTGTGAAATTATTCAAAATTTTACATTTATAACACTACCTCAAGTGATTCTCAGGATAATTATGAGTTGGGAAAAGTAGTTGCCTATGCAAAACAATTGTGGGGGATTGAAAACTATGTGTAGAACCAACTCCCAAATCTCAACCACCACCATTAAATAAATAAAATTGACAACCTATAAGGATTTCCAAAGTAAATTCTTCTACTCAAAGAGACATTCTTGATTGTATGCCTCAGTAGTCAAATGACTCATATTAATGATGCCATATGGATGCTCACTTGAATCTTCCTGCACAACATCCAATTTCAGATTCTTCTACACGTCTTGCACTTGACACTCTGAATACGAATAAAACAACCCTCAAATTGGACACCCAACATATACATTATGAGGCAAAGGAAATTCTTGGTCACTATGTGTAGAAGAAATTACATTGTCTAAAGGTTTAGGACCCCAATTTGTAGTTTGTACAACATAAGACTTATTAGATTTCACTATTGATTCATCAATCATAGTTCCTCTTTCAATTTCATCCACTCCATACGTTGATTCTAATAACTATACTGACACCTCTAAATCTTGTATAATATTCCTTTCAAAATGAAGAGATTCTAAATTGAAATGTCTAGTTTCTTCATTTACAGTTGCCCTGCCTTCACGTATTTCACTGGTAGACTTAAGCCTCTCATAACTAATTTGTGTGCTAGGAAAGAAGATATCTGAAGATTCAATTACCCTTTAGAGTTGATCTTTATTTTCTCCTTCAACTGGGAGATTGGTATCTTCCTCTTCTTGTATTTTCTCATGATCAACTACAACTCTGAGTAAACAACTTTTTTCTTTTAACATTAATTGTTCTTCTAAATTCATGAAAAGAGGGTTATCATGTATTTTGAATTCATCAAAGTCAAAGAGAGGGTTAGGATGAATCAACCACCATTCTTTCTTCTAAAGATCATCATTCCTAGAATCATCATCTCCTTCCAAACTTAAGCATATATCCTTATTCTCCATTTCTTTAAAAAGGAAGACTTCATATTCTAGGGAAAGTAGAGAGGTCGATACAAGATATTTCGAACTAGCCTCTGAAAGAGAGTTTATTAGAAGGATGAGTTGAAGTTAATGGTGGCTTTACCATCATCTCATCATCTTCATCATCACTAGATGTAGTATAATCACTTTCAGCTTCAATATAGGTGCATAAGTTCAAGGATAAATCAACACTAGATTGGTCATTCTTTTTGTTAGGCTGATGTAGATTATCAAGAATTGTTAAGTTCATGCTTTTGACATTAGGATGACATTTGACCGAAAGCTTGGGGAAATTTTTATAATTGGTTTTGAGTTTCATACTAATTTACTTTCCACTTTCCTACTACAATGAAATCATCTTCAACCTTTAGTTCCTCTTGCTAAGCTTGCTCAATTCCTCAAATTTTATCTATTTTCAGAAGTAAATGTATATCTAGTTCAAGAGCATAAATGAATATATGGTATTGAATCTCTATAGTGGGATTTTCTGGGGTAGGAATCTTTTGAAGAGACTAGTTGAAATGGTAGATGAAATCCCTCATTGTTTCAGCTCTATTTTTCATAATTTGAAAGAAGTGATGTAGGGTAGTTGTAACATTAGTTGGGGTTCTATAATGTTGGAAAATTTTTGTATTAAGGACATGCAAACCAATGATGCTCCATTTTTCAATTCCTTTGAACCATTCACCAACTTTCTCAATCAAACTTTCAATAAAAATCCTTACAAACACATCTTCATCCTGGATTCCTAAAACTGCACTTATAGTTGTCGTAGCTAAAATATGGTCCTTAGGATCTTGTTCATTATGACCTAAGAATTTAGGAAATCCCCTTTGAGATCCTTTAGGTAGATCATGATATTGTGATAAAGCAAGGGGGCCAACTTGGTTGCACCAACTCACCTAGAGTAAAGTTAGGAAAAGAAGATAATTGTGGTGGATGAATCAAAGGTGGATCCTAAGGTTGATATGCAGGTGGGTCCCTTGGTTGATGTGGTGGAAGATTGGTCTGGTGATTATGATGATTAGGTGGGTCATAATAATATTCCAATATCAGTCTTGGGGGTCATTCAATCATAGGAATAGGTGGTCATTGGGACCATTCCTCTTCCTCTTTCAAGATAAAGTTCCCTTGCATATAATCTTTCACACTCCTTATCTCTAGGCAAGATTATTTAATTGTAATATGATATATTCTTGCTCCGCTCCAACCCAATCTAAATCTGGATGCAAAATAGGAAATACATCATTATGCAGAAGTACCATCTTGGTACATGAAGTAATGGTGATTGTTAGACTTTTGAATAATTTATCCCTAGCAGAGTCACCAAAAATTTGTTAACAAATGAAATAAACATTGATAGGTAAATCAAGTAATGACTCTGATCCAAATTTGGCACCAATTTAAACCCATTACAACTCTGAAAACTCCACAATTACATTTGTGGATTTTTTTTGAATTTTATCGAGGTACAAATCCCTCACAAAATCTTCAATAAATTAATCTATTCTAAGGAAATGACGTGCTTTTAACCAAGCAGTAGAAAAGGTGACTAACGCTAGCTCATAAATATGAAACTAGTGTGGAGGAAAAATATGTAGCCATTTATGATCAATACAAAGATTGAAAATCATGACTATCAAATCTAACCAATGTAAATAAATTAGACAACAATAAATAAAAGATTCATAGCTCGTCTTTCAAAGAAGACAACTATATCATACAAATAACACCAAGATTAGCATACTTCAAATCCTTTAATTCATAACAAAAATATTTCAAGCTATTGCAGTCTATAATAAATGTTATTCATTCTCAAAAACACTCCCAAGTGTTTTTGAAGAGATCAAAAAGCCCCATTTTCATGCTTAACCTCTAATTTATAATATGACTAAAGCCATTGACTGGAGAGTAAAGTTGTTAAAAAATTAGCAACTTCTTGTATCCCAAATTTTTATTGAGAAGTTGATAAGAAAAATAGAAATTTTGTTGGGAATAGATATTGGTAGAGAAAATTGATCATCACCTAAGCAACAAGCACCAAAGGACCAATCATTTTTCCAATATTTAATGCAACATATGAAGATACCAAGGAGTGGCACGTGCGAGCTGTCTGATGAGGAATTGTAATTCAATAAATGCAAGGTAACCATAAATGTGAATTAAATTTACGTCTTATCAATTGAAAAAGAATGCACTCATGTCTAACCAAAATTGTATAATTTAAGCTAGTATCACTTTTGTCTCACAATCAATTGCATCCAACACGACGAGCTCCCAAAGTGATGGAAATTTTGTGAATGACTACATTATTCTAAAGGAAATTGAGTGTATCCTGCTATTCAGGTACACTTTTGATTAGTTGAAAGAAGCCTTTGTGGTGTAGAGCAAAGTGGAGGAAGAAGTGCTCCAATGTATCCTAGGAGAGGCATTTCTGAGCCAAGCTCATGTGCATAGTACCACTTTGCTAGAGTTATTCATTTACATAGTTGTCAAGACTTCTAGCCATTGAAATTGGGGTGTGAGAGCATTGGAGTTCCTAGTGAAATCTTAATTCCATCATTGGGTGAAGGTGGCCATCAATGAACTCAACTATTATCCTCAAACTAAGTTGATAGTTGACACCATCTGCATTCATTTGTTATCTAGGATGAGACTCTGGAGGAGTTTGTGGCTTTGCTGCACACTCGAGTAGTGAGGAATGACATGGGACTATTCATGCAATTCATCTAGTCTCATGATTTTTTTTTATCTCAAATTGAATTTCTCTAAGTTGTTATTGAGGGAATTTGTGTTCTGATGTTTGCTTTGTGCACCTAAAATGTCTTTCCTTTGCATCTTTTTGTGTCCCCCAACCTAGATCTTTGTAATCAAACCAATCGATTATGGCTATACTAGCATAATGTAAAAGTATTTATATATGAATAAAATATCTCTTCATTTTTTGGTGTTATTCATGCTTTTATATGTATGGATCACTTGTTTCTATTCACATTATTCTTGTAAAATACTTTCTTTATTCTATATAATGTCTTAACTAAGTATCTAGACTGGCAATAATTTTTATTAATCAATATAATTCTTCATAGGTGGCAAAAATGATGGTTCACATAACTTAACAAAACCCAACCTAGGTTTAAGATGACTTAGAGAATGTCGCCTAAGGTATAACTTGTGGGTGAAGTTCCCAAACTTGACTTATGGCTCAATCATTTTCATACACGCACTTTGGGAGAAAAAGGAATTTTGGGTGTGACAAGAGAACACCACACAATGAATGACAAAAGAATGCCTAAAACACAACGAACTTAACAAAACACTACCCAAGTTCAAAATGGATGACAAAAGAATGCCTAAAACTAGATTAGGTATAGAACTTAGGTAAAGAAAGATAACATCCCACATAAAGTTAATGAAATTTTTTGTGAATAACAAAAACTACTTTTTTTTTAGTTGGTCCTACAAAGGGACCTAACTTGTGGCATACAATTTGAAGACAACTCAGTGTAAAGGGCACAAAGACTGCTTCCATTGTTGTTTCCAAATTTGAGACAATTCAAGGCTAATATGGGTCTTGTCCCATGATAGTTTGAATTAGATAATAGAGTTTTACATTAAGCATTGGATACTTTGTTAGTTGAGAAGGTCATGATTAAGAACCACTAATTCAGATGTTGGGTTTACATCAAAATAAGCTTTGTAATAAATAAGATCTCATAAGTTCCATTTCAAACTTTTTGAATTAGATACCGAGGCAACATATATTGAGAAGACTGTAAAACTATACATGTATGTGATAATGGGATACCTTCAAACATAGTGGAACTAATCTAAGTGCCAACAAGGATGGACTAAAGGCTTGACAAATTCATGGGATGTATAAAGTCTTTTGAGAGAACTTTGCATCTTCAACTAGCTATTGAGGATTCTTATAGTCCAACTTCTATTGATTTCTTAAGGAATTCATTTTTTCATGATTAGAGGATACATAGATCACTAGAAGAAGACAATAGTTTGAGTTACCATGGGATAAAGTCACAACACTATTTAATATTTTCTAGTTATTTGAGCAACTATATGGTAGTGGAAAAGAAAATTTCCTATAAAGACTAATATTGTTCAAGAATCCCTATTATGTGGATCCATCTTAGTCATGAAGCCAGGGCATGGGCTTGGAATGGACTCTAATTAGTTTTACATTGGATGGGATATGTATTTAAAGTATAAACAAACTCATCAAATGTTTTATTGAATTCTTTGCAACATGGAACAAAAGCTAGATAAATAGTTTAAAACAAAGGAAAAAATGAAAATTGCGCAAAGTGGGTCAATGCAAAGAGTTCTATGTTAACATTCCACTAGGAGCATTGGAATAAGGTTATGGAAATCCATCAGAGTGTAGAGGATAGAGGAATTCAAAGGCATAGAGGATAGAAATATTCTATGAGAACTCTCTGCATAGTAAAGGAGGAATCCAAAAGAATGCCTCACCACACCTTGGGATGGCTATACAACTATGTTGAAAATCAATGACTCAAAGAAATTGAAATGCTACACTGCTAAAAGAGCCACCACCATGCTAGTTGAAAGAGGGTAACCAACATGTTGTTTGAAGGGATCAATTTGATATTGAAAATTAAGTTTTGATACCAGTATAAGGAGTGACTGTATGATGCTAAAATGGAACATCTTTTATATCAGTTAATCATTGTTAAGGTTCCACAAATTATGTGGATGCATATCTCAGTGAAGAAGGTCACAGCTTAAGCTAAGATGGATTTCCATATGAAGTTAAAATTGATGGGGACATATTCATGTTTTGACCAAGAGAAAAGGGATTCAACAAATGAGTCAACATATCTTGAGGTGGCAAGAGAAATCATGTAAATTAATAGATTTGAGACTTGGAAATACTTATTCCACATGGGGCACCATCGATCTTGCAGAAAAGGGATAAATTTGGTATTGGAAGGTAAACTCTTACATAGGTTTAGCTCATGCAGCATGAGGCATGAATATGGTAGGTTTGTAAATGAATGAAAGAACATTAAATAATTGTACATTTGGCACCCTCAAGTCACATAATACATTTTGATATGGTGTGAGATGTAGAGGTTTTCACCTTCAAAACTTCAATCAAAGAACCAACAATGAGAGGACTTGAGGACAGTATTAAAAAATGGAAGTGTCAATTTTACAATTGGGAATGCCATTGAATAAGCAAAAGGAGGTTGTGTCAATATTGTCTACTATAAAGATTTGCTTGTGAATGCAGAATCTCATCAAGAAGTTGCAGATCGTCGAACAAACCAAAAGGAAGAATTAGGGAAAAGGAGATCAATGAATGGAAAAAAAATAGGTGATATGGACATATCCTCACCCTTTCCCACTAGCCCACAAGAAGCATTGTTGACATCAACACGAGGGCATGCAGAAGGGGGAATTTTTAAAAGACGATTTTTCCCATAAGACCACATGAATGAATGTTGTTGTCATGGAAAACTAGTGAGGAGGAGGGGAGTAGTCGAGGTGGGATTGAAAAAAACATTAAAGTATAAAGGTGGGAATTTGAAAATGTGATGGCATGGGTAAGATTTATTTTTCTCTATAACGTATTCTTTTAAATTTTTACCATTTTAAAGATTGAGGTGTAGGTGAAAAAGCTTAAAAAGCTAATATATAATTTTCTAAAGCCCTCACTTTTTGAAGGTGTGATAATTTAAATATATGGAGCACGTGCAAAGGGGTTTTTAAATGGCCTGATAAAAGGAGTTAAAGGCTTCCACTTTTTTAGAATGAGAAAATAATACTCATTGTTGGAAAGTAATATGAGGTGAAAAATCATGGGGGACTGGTGAAATATTTTAATAGTATGAGTAAATGTTTAAAGCCTTCCTAGTAAAATGTTTAAGGTGCACAGATAAATCATTTTTCATCTCCATATAAAATAATTCAAAGTCATCCATTTTTAAAGCAAGATATTTTAAATGTAAGATGAAAAGTAAAAGGGCCCAATGAGAATTAAAAAGGTTAAAGGGCTTCTATTATAAAAGTGAGAGTGTTTCATTTGCTGGAAATAAAAGGTTAAGTGCACAGATGAACAAAGAGAAAAATCAAAAGTGATGCACAGGAAAATTATTTTCTTCAGTTGTGGCAAGACAAAGAGGAGATTAAAAAAATTTCACAACTGAAGCAAATAATTTTCACTACAGGGGTAAATGGAGGAATGAAATTTCTCATGAAGCTGAGGTAATTTTCTATTGCTACATATGCAAGGAAAATGATGGGTGAAGGAAAGTCTTCCCGAAAAGGGAATATTTTTCTTTTGCAAGTGACTGATGAAGTGGGACATCAGATTGAAAAATAGGGCTTCTCTTCAAGAAGTGGGAAGTTATTAATCAAGGAAACTAAAGATGGTAGGTGTCTTTCACAGATAGATTTTAGGGTTTCTTCTACTTCTATGTTTTTTTCTTTCCTTCTCCCTTGTATAGGTTTTGAACTTTTGGCTTAGGAAAATAAAATAGAAAATTCTTAGCTGGAATTTGGGGTATTGTTTTATAGTGTATGAATGTACAGGTTTCTACAACATTGTCAATTAGTTTGAACATATTAATGGAAATATTGTAGAAGTTGTCTCCATTTTGTATTCTCAAGTTACATATGGATTAAATATATCAAGGATATGCTGATTTTTCATTGCAATCTTTTTACAATTGTGTGATTTGTGTATGGGTTTCTTCAAGGAAAGATTTAAATTTTATATGGAGATTATTATGGTTTTGAGGGAATGAAATCAATTTTTAAGTATGATTATGCAGTAATACAAGAGGTTAAATTAATGTAAGGAATTAATGTTAAAGGACTACTAGTTTGACATGAGCTATTGTTTAAATTTGTATTGATGATCTTAGATTTGACTCCATGCCTTAGGATTGGGAACTGATCTATGATATTACCCAAATCTAGTTTAGAAAATTTTAAACCATTAATTTTTTTTCCCATTTAATAGGTTATTGGTATTTACCATGTTCTCCATGATAGTTAATGAAAGTTTCCCAATATCTTAGCCAATGTTGAGTGAAATCTTATGTTTCTTAGCATATTCTTGTGAGAACATTATCTATTAAGCAATACCCTTTTGAGTGTGTGTATGAATCTTTAAGCATTGATAAAAGGGTCACCCCCTAGGTCCTATAGATCCTGAAGTGTAGGGGAAATGTGTTCCAATATCATTTCCTATTCTTTGGAAAAATCCTACACTAGATCTAAGCATTAAATGTGGCTTACTTCTAGGATTTAGTGGATTTGTTGATTTGGGAACCAATAGATTGGTGACTCTACTAGGGCGTAACTTGAGAAAACCTAGATATAGGATCATCTTTCCTTAAAGAGTCATTAGAGTTTCAAAATAGTTTGTAACCATAGATTTCAAAATTGTGGAGTCTTATTTTCCCTTCTGAGTCACTAAAAGATTGGCAAATTTGATAGGGAAACATTAGAGGAGTATCAATTTGCATAGAGTAAAGAATTTGGTGAATATGAAAATTTGGTTTAGATATTGGAAGTTTTTAGACCTAGAAGTAATTTTGTTATAGCAGTTTCAAAGAATTTATGTGTGACTCTATTGTTGGACAATACCTAGAAGGAAATTCATCTTCGAAGGAGCTTCATATTGCTTGAAGTTCAGTCCTCTATGAAGAGAGATGGTGACTCTGTTTAAAGAACATGTTGAAGATGTGAAGAGAGTTCCAGATCTATAAAAAATTTAGCCAAGAAGAAAGGTTAGTAGCTACTACAAGTTTCTAGGTATTATCATAAATTTAAAGAAATTATTATTATGTTTGAAATTAGTTTATGAGAATTATTCAAGCCTTAAGATAATAAATGGTTCCCTATTAGGTGAAATAGAACTAAGAAAGGGAAAAAATAACAATATACTAAATTTGCATACTTTTGTGATAAAAGTTGCAGTTAGCATTATGTATAAGTATGCTTGTTTTTCTTAGAGCTACTCAAGGAGAATAGACCTTAAACATAGTTGCAACTAAATATTATAATTTTTAAAGGGTTTAAGGTCATATGTTGTATAGGGAAGCTAGGAACTATGTGCATAGTAGTGTAAGAGAGGGGGACCATTCACATTCAAGGGCCCATGTCACAAAGAGCTAAGAGTGAAAGGCTGCCCTAAAGGAGTTTTTGGATATGAGGGATCAGAATGATGAGGAATATAAGGTCCTTCAATCACTTTGTAGACCCAAAAGTCCAAATGGGGCTAGGTAAGATAGTTTTTGAGTTCAACACTATGTCTCAAGTAGCTCTCTGCTTGAGTATGAAAGTGTGGTTTTGGGATGACAATGTGGCGCATTGGTGTATCTTAGGTGTGTTAGTGTTTGTATGACCAAAGGACTAAAAAGACAATGTGAACCACCAAAAAATAGGCTAATGGCCTAGCTAATGGTTTTTAGGAGAGGAAAACAAAATTATGAAATGAGAGATATGTAAGAAAATATGATAAAGCAAATAGATTAAGGCTAAGGTCATAAAAATGATCTCACAAAAGAGCATGTTCACTAGCTAGCTCTACAAATAAAATCCACCTACAAACAATGAAGAGGAAAATTGTTGGGGACTTGTTGATGTGTTTTTTATGCACCTCTCAACATAGGCAGTGCATAGGTGCACTACCTCTCTTGAAAGACAATCTTCCACAATCAAATTGCAGAACACTATCCCAAGGTCTCTCGGATGTCAGGTCATGATAGTGCTTAGATACCTCAGTAGTTTTATGTGATTTACTGGAATTACAAGGCGGTCTTATGGATTAGTTACAAAGCATGGAAGTTGGGTTTGCAAATGCAGTTTCAAAGTGGTGAAAGTGAATGAACAGTGGTTGTCCACTCAAAATAGCAAGTTGAAACTCATCAAATTCATCTAATTTAGCTTCATGGTGATGCTTTGGGTCCTACTCTAACCAAGGATTAAAAGAAATAGCAAAAGGAGAAGGGTTAAGAAAGCTATTCTAATCCAAAGCTATGAATGAATAGTAACAATGGTGGCTGCTAAAGTAGACAGACTTCCTAAACTGGGTTTTGTTTGGCCAAGAGAAACCTACAGTTGCACAAAACCATTGCAATCTTCTTAGGACTACATATTTTCAGATTACACACACACACATGCACATGTAATTGAACTAAGTTGCAACAATGAAGTAAAGAGCTCAGACTAGCTTTGCAAAGTGATTCATCATCAATGAACCACAAAAAGCATGAGCTAGAAATCCATCAAATACTGAAACAACAATTTCCATTATCACTTCCATTCAAGAAACTAACACTAAAACTAACATGGAAGGTGAACCATGCATACATAAAGAGCAAACTCAAAAGGAACACCCATAAATCATGCAATACTACTTTCTATTGCTCCAGAATGTCTTTACATCAATTCTCCAACCCTTACAAATGAGGGCCAAGCCCCTATTTATAGTTTTCCAAAGTCCAAATGAATGGCTAGGATCAATTTGTATTGAGTGGCTCAGATTCATTACAAGTTAGGGCTTCACCTACCCCACAATATCCAACAATTTAAAATACATTCCTTGTCTTTTCTCTGTTTTCTCATCTAGTGCCAATTACTGTAGCAAATTTGTCTTGTAGCTTATTTCCCTTTTCACTATAGCTGAAACTGCCTAAAAGTTGTCTTTTGCTTGATATGCTTGCAGTGTTCTTCCTTTGATCAAATGAACCCATCGACGATTGGCATCAATGGATTAGTGGCCCCTGATTCGGGCAGAAAGCTCCTTAGAAATCATCATCATCTGGAAAAAGGTAGGACAACTCCCTCAATGGGCCTCTTCGATAGACCTACGGAAGGCTTCTTGACTCCTGCAAACACAAAGTGTCATAACTGCATTTATACATGAGTTAAGGAAAATGTCAGTCAAACCTACAAATTCCCTGTTAGATCTATCCATGCATCATCAAAATATCTTGATATTCATATTTGGAGCTCATTTGGACCATAAACATTAATGCGGCTTTCAAGGGCAGCCCAAAGGTGGAAAGATGGAAGAAAGCCGTAAGCGGCATAATGAAACAACGAGAAGGAGGGCCAAAACAGGAAGGAGGTGGGCTCCTGGATGTTCAAAAACGTCTCCCAGATGTTCTAAATAGCTAGAAGAAGGGAGGCTCCTGATGTTCAAAACAAATTGGAGGAGACAGCCGAATGGCCACAGAGCCCCGAGGCCGAAGGGAGGTGGCCGCTGGAAGTTCCAAAATAGCCAGGCGAGGCCACCTGAGGGGCCGCCTGGAGGCCGGCGAGGCCGGAAGTTCCAAAACGACCAGTCGCCATGGAGGGGCCACGGAGGCTGGAAGGGAGGTGGCCGGGAGTTCACACAGAGTTCAAACGGGGCATGGCCGCCGGAAGTTCCAAAACAACAAAAGGGGCGAAGCTCCAAAACCACCGAAACTTAACCAAACTTTGACAAAACCTTGGGAGTTCATTTAAGCACATCAAACACATCGATCCAAAAAGGGTGACCCCAAAGTCAAAAATGAGGAAACGGGAGCGACGGGGGTCCACGGATGTTTCCAAATAGCCAAGGAGGAAGGGAATTCTGGAGGCAAAGTTTCGAAACCATCAAAACTTAACAGAACGTTAACGAAATCTTGGCAGTTCATTTATGCACTTCAAACACATCCCAGATCCAAAAAAGGTTGCCCCCAAAGTCAAAAATATGGAAACAGGAGCGACGGGGGTCCACGGATGTTTCCGAAACAACCAAAGCAAGACAAAAGGCAGAAAGGGGATGGAGGACTTTATTTCTCCATGGATTTGAATACCCCAAGTATATGAATTTGGTAAGGGGAATTTGATCGTTTGATGGCACATGGCCAATTTGATCTTAGAAATGGGGCACTCAAAACAAGACAGGAGCAAAGCAGCCTGTCAGGAGCAAAAAAGAGGGGGTCCCTGCCTATGGCGGGGCGTGTGTGCAAAACATGCACAACAAATGGCAACTCGCTAGGGAAAAGCTCGAGAGCATTTTGATAAAAAACTGGAATCACGAACCCAGAATCTCTGGTTTTGACCTTCACACTAGGGTAAACAAACCAGATGCCCAACCAAAGGATCAAAACCATTAGCCAACCCAACCTTCAGTATACTGAAAATCCAAGTGTGTGCAATTGCGTTAATTCCCATTCTTTAGTTGCTACAGGAACCCAAGCTCCATTCATTTAAGCTACGTAGTTTATTCTAACTCCAAAAGCATCCAGGACATTGCCTCGCTGCCAGTCAAGTGTCCATAGCCCCAACGAGGTTATCGCTGTAATTCTCCCGAACATTGCTCTACTGTCGGCTGGGCGTCCATAGCCCCGGTAGAGTTGCTCGGATACCCCTGAAAAGTTGAATTTTCCTTTCTTTTAATTTTCAGTGTTTTCTTTCTTTCTTTCTTATTTTTCTCTTTTCAGCTCTTTTATTTCAACCCGCAAGCATTGAAGCTCGCGCTCAAGGCTAAGAATCATAGTGGCGCTAGAGCATAATTTTAGATTTTTCACTTAACTAGACTTCACAAAAGGCCCTATAGTGACCGTCAGATTCTTAAGATGTGTAAGAGCTGTAAGATTTCAGAATACGTCAGAGTCAGACTAAACCAACAACTTATCCTCTTTGAATTAAACACCCAGATTGCTTGACACTAACAAAAGACATTCACCATCCACTCTGAAGACTTGATTAGAGTTTGACAAAGAAATACGTAGAACAACCCCAGGCGATAAGTATGGTTGTTGTGCACACAAATGTGCCCAGCTAAAAGCAGAGGGACCCCAAGCAAAGTGAAAGCAAAAAAAAGCAACAACCTATACAAACCAACTAACCTAAGGAAAGCAGGAAAGCGGAGTATTTACAGGAAACCTATACTACTCAAAAACGAGTTATGTACAAAGATATTTACAAAGTACTATGTTCAGGTAGGGCGAGCTGACATTAACGTTCATTGGATTTTGCAAAGAATGAACAAGCAAACGGGAAATCGTTATCATTCTTAACCATGCAAATTTATCTTTATATTATGAAAAAAGAAATTCAACATTGCAGCACTCAAGTTCAATCATGTCATCATGAAAAATCAGCAATTGAGGAGGCTCGTTGAACCCATGGTTAATCCATAAACATGTTTGTTTTCCCTCATTCCCATAATCAAAATAATAAACTGTGCAGTTATGAGAAATGATAGGGGCAAGGAAGGATAAAACCTGGATGTCGTCACATGGAGGTGGCAGCATTGGACAATCAAGAGCAAGCACAACATCCTTGATTGTTGCATTGGCAGCTTCAGGTGGGCGCGGTGGAGGGTGCAACACTTTGGACATTAAGCGTGCATAAGGCTAGGAGGACCGGGCAACAAACAACTCTTCCAAGCTATGAGCAAGATCCACAGTCCCAATTGGTTGTTCTTGAAGGAGGAACACCTCGCCTTGTCGATCATCTGTAATCTTGGTGCCCTTTTGATGGTCATCTTCAAAAGGTAGCATGTTGTCCCATTTCCCTTCCCAAGTGTTTACCTTATTTTTGTGACATTTAATGTCATGGGATGATGAAATGCATGAATCTATCTCATTGCAACTCTCTATTCGTGAAGGAAAATCTGCAAGGATTGAGGCAGAAGGACCCTCAGTTGTAGCCCGCGGTTGACCACGCTCGTCGTATTTGTTGGCAGCCATCGAAACACCTCCACCTTTATCTTCTTCCTTTTGTTGTTCATGTATCTCCTCATGACGCCCACTTGTTTCCTCTTGGTCACTATCGCTGTAAATGGAGAAGGAGCTCGTCTCCCAATCTGGAAACTCTAGTGCATCATTGTTCAAGGGCTCAAGGAGTATGTATTCGTCATTATCGTCTTCTGGGATGTGCTCTTCCTCGACATGAGCATACCTTCGTAGTGCTGCTCCTAATGGAAAGAAGTCATCAATTGATGGAACCTCATCAAGGGGACCAAAGTCTGCTACACAATTTCCCTCCAAAGGCTCAGCATAAAGCCTATCATTCATGGTGTGCAAATGCTCTTCAAGAGGAAGAACTTCTTGATGACTGGTGGACAGCATTTCTGCTTGATCTACTTCATCGCTCAAAAGTCTGAGATTGTATTGTTGTCCTTCTATTGTTGCCCCAACATCCTGTTAAGGTCCACCTTTAGCCGAGTTGTCACTTGGCTCTAGCTCTTGGTCCTCTACTTCGATCCGAGCAGCAAGTAGAGGAGGTTGGGCACTTTGCTGCCTTGCTTTTCCTCTAACTTGTTTCATGGCTTCTTGGCATAGTTCACATGCGAACTCCAAGTGTGATGAATCATGAAGTCTGCACCAATTTGGAAATAGTAGCACCTCCAAATCCAATTGGTATTTTAGCTCTGACCAATCCCTTGCTAATTTGGAGACAAGTTGGTCATATCTTTCTGCTACTGGGTCCTCATCATCATTCGAAAAAGAATCTTGATGGTAGACAGCCATGGCGAGTGGTTGTTCCCACTCCCCCAAATCTGCATTTTCAAATTCTTGATCACTGTCATTTATGAAGGAGAGGTCGTTTGACCTGATTTTGCTTATGCTTTGATCATCTCCTTCTGCTGCCCCAAGGATTTCAGCATCCTCTTCTTTATTTTCAGCATTGTGTTGGCTATCCTAGCATATGCTGCCGCAAACTCTTTTGATTCATCTTCGACTACCAATCTGTCTTCTAGAGTAGGGGACTACTTTTCTTCAATGGAGGAATAAATTTCTGATCTGTTTCTAGTTGATTGTTCATCAAGGTAGCTTGTTGTCCTAAGGAAATTATCCTCTTCCTTTTGGATCTGATCCTCTATGTCTGCTATCCCAACACTAGCCTATGTCAGATTTCTTGATTCATCTGTGGTGTGTTGTCCTTGAGCTTCCAACAACTTTCCCACCTCATGGCTGCTCCAACTTGTTCACATGATCCTTGACTTGGGAGATGACATTTGTGCATGATGAGCAAGTGAATTCAGAGTGGGGTGCATTGTGAAATCTGCACCAATTTGACATCAATATTTTCTCCAATCTTGGTCCATCCTTGCTGCTCAACTGTTCCTGGATCAGCTCCTTGAATTCCTTGGCTGCCATGGTTGTCAATTCTTCTTCCGAGTCTGCAAGGGCTAAAGGCTGATATATTTCCCAAAAGGGAATTTCTCCCTGCAAGACCTTCTCAATTCTATCCAAGAATGTTAGACACCCCAATTCACTATGCTTGCAAGTGCAACGGATCCGACATCTATCCACCAACGCAAATTTCTACAATGGCTTCTTCAGTCTCTTGTTCAAATTTGTATGCAACTGAGTGATGTCAATTTGTGCATACTGCTCCATTTTGACTCAGCTTCTTTTTTCTTCAATTTTTTTTGATTTTTAGCATTGAAAGAGATCTCCCTATCTCAGATTTCTTCTTTGCAAGTGCTCCTTTTGATTTCCAACTTTCAGCTTTGTAGCCTCAACATGTCATGCCCTCCTTCTAGCGCCAATTCTGTTGATGTGTTTTTTATGCACCTCTCAACAAAGGCAGTGCGTAGGTGCACTACCTCTCTTGAAAGACAATCTTCCACAATCAAATTGCAGAACACTATCCCAAGGTCTCTCGGATGTCAGGTCATGATAGTGCTTAGATACCTCAGTAGTTTTATGTGATTTGCTGGAATAACAAGGTGATCTTATGGATGAGTTACAAAGCATGGAAGTTGGGTTTGCAAATGTAGTTTCAAAGTGTTGAAAGTGAATGAACATTGGTTGTCCACTCAAAATAGCAAGTTGAAACTCATCAAGTTCATCTAATTTAGCTTCATGGTGATGCTTTGGGTCCTACTCTAACCAAGGATTAAAAGAAACAGCAAAAGGAGAAGGGTTAAAAGAGCTATTCTAATCCTAAGCTATGAATGAATAGCAACAATGGTGGCTACTAAAGTAGATAGAATTCCTAAACTAGGTTTTGTTTGGCCAAGAGAAACCTACAGTTGCACAAAACCAGTGCAATCTTTTTAGGACTGCATATTTTCAGATTACACAAACACACATGCACATGTAATTGAACTCAGTTGCAGCAATGAAGTAAAGAGCTCAGACTAGCTTTGCAAAGTGACTCATCATCAATGAACCACAAAAAGCATGAGCTAGAAATCCATCAAATACTGAAACAACAATTTCCATTATCACTTCCATTCAAGAAACTAACACTAAAACTAACATGGAAGGTGAACCATGCATACATAAAGAGCAAACTCAAAAGGAACACCCATAAATCATGCAATGCTACTTTCTATTGTTGCAGAATGTCTTTACATCAATTCTCCAACCCTTACAAATGAGGGGCAAGCCCCTATTTATAGTTTTTCAAAGTCCAAATGAATGGCTAGGATCAATTTGTATTGAGTGGCTCAGATTCATTACAAGTTAGGGCTTCACCTACCCCACAATATCCAACAATTTAAAATACATTCCTTGTATTTTCTCTGTTTTTTCATCTAGTGCCAGTTACTGTAGCAAATTTGTCTTGTAGCTAATTTCCCTTTTCACTGTAGCTAAAACTGCCTAAAAGTTGTCTTTTGCTTTATATGCTTGCAGTGTTCTTCCTTTGATCAAATGAGCCCATTGACGATTGACATCAATGGATTGGTGGACCCTGATTCAGGTAGAAAGCTCCTTAGAAATCATCATCATCTAGAAAAAGGTAGGACAACTCCCTCAATGGGCCTCTTCGATAGACCTACGGAAGGCTTCTTGACTCCTGCAAACACGAAGTGTCATAAGTGCATTTATACATGAGTTAAGAAAAATGTCAGTCAAACCTACAAATTCCTTGTTAGATCTATCCATGCATCATCAAAATATATTGATATTCATATTTGGAGCTCATTTGGACCATAAACATTAATGCGTGCTTCAAGGGTGAGAGCGCCAGAGGGCAGAATGATGACGGAAGAAAGCCAGAAGGCAGACAGCGGACGGAAGCCAAAACAGCCGGGAAGGAAGCAGGCTCCTGGATGTTCAAAACAGTAGGGAAGGAGGTGGACTCTCGGATGTTCAAAACAGCCAGGAAGGAGGCAGGCTCCCAGATGTTCAAAACAGCAGGCGATGTTCAAAACAACCGGGAAGGAGGGCTCGGAAATGGCCACAGAGCTGGGCTCCGGAGGCTGAAAGGGAGGTGGTCGAAGTTCCAAAATGGCCCAGAGAGGCGAGCCCCAAAAAAGCCATAGAGGTGGGCTCTGGAGGCGGAAGAGGTGGCCAGGAAGTTCCAAAACGGCCACAAAGAGGCAGAGCTTGGAAATGGCCACAGAGGGGCTGGGCTCTGGAGGCCGAAAGGGAGGTGGATGTCGGAAGTTCCAAAACGGCCCGAAGGGGCTGGGCTCGAAGGCCGGAAGGGAGGTGGCCACTGGAAGTTCCAAAATAGCAAAAGGGGATGAAGCTCGAAACCACTGAAACTTAACCAAACTTTGACGAAACCTTGGCGTTCATTTAAGCACATCAAACACATCCCAGATCCAAAAAAAGGGTGACCTTAAAGTCAAAAATGAGGAAATGGGAGCGACGGGGGTCCACGGATGTTTCCAAACAGCCAAGAAAGAAGGGAATTCCGAAGGCAAAGTTCCAAAACCATCAAAACTTAATGGAACATTAATGAAATCTTGGCAGTTCATTTACACACTTCAAACACATCCTGGATCCAAAAAAGGTTGCCCCCAAAGTCAAAAATGTGGAAACGGGAGCGACGGGGGTCCACGGTTGTTTCTGAAACAGCCAAAGAAAGACAAAAGGCAGAAAGGGGATGGGGGACTTTATTTCTCCGTGGATTTGAATACCCCAAGTATGTGAATTTGGTAAGGTGAATTTGATCATTTGATGGCACATGACCAATTTGATCTTGGAAATGGAGCACTCAAAACAAGACAGAAGCAAAGCAGCCTGTCGGGAGCGAAAAAAAGGGGGTCCCTGCCTACGGCAGGGTGTGTGTGCAAAACATGCACAACAAGACTGTATAGTGGTCTACCTCAGTCAAACCCCTGTTTTAGTGTTTCCACCTCAATGGATAGCTAGGATAGAAACTATGGAGAAAAGTATGATAAAGAAAGAATGAAAGTAAAGAACACAATAACACAAAAAAATAGTATTATGCTACTCAACCAAATCATAGAGGATAGGATTGAAAATATTACAATCTCAACCAAGAGCTCACTATCTAATGGAGGAGAAAATGAGAGGACTCAAGCCCTTGCTATGATGGTGTTGTTATACACTTGCTCTATGGAGTTGATGGAGTGTTGTTGCTAATGTTATGGAGTTCCAAAGTGTTTCTTGAAGGCTAAGAGTGCAAGAAGTGAATGCTATAATGCTTAGGGAGTGTAAAGAGAAGATGGATCAAATTCTTAGAGGGATTGCTAAATCTTGTGAAGAAGATGAAATGCATGAAGGAAGAGTGAATTTGAAGGGAGAATGAGAAAAATGGCCATATTTAGGTAGGTTGGTCGAAGAGAGGTGCTAAAAATTGACCCTAATGGGAATTGTAACACCTCTGTAAGCTTCAGACCTAGGAGTCTGTCAGGGACATAAGCACACTATGTGGATGTGTGTGCACCACATGAGCATCCCCAATAGTTATTCTTTCACTGAAGCACAAAATAGATGCCAAGTGGAACAAAGGAAATAGGACGATGTAGATTTTCTCCTTCGAATTTGGTTTTCTAAGGTGGAGGAATGTAGAAGGGGAATTTGAGTAAGGGGTTCAAATTTTCTCCTATACATTTTATCCCCACTTTAGTAAGGAAAAATACTGATGAGTGCTTTGGTAAAGTAGATTGGAGAAGTAGTAGAGATAGAAATATATACCTAAACCATTGAGGAAGCAGACCATGATTTGGTCAACTCGAGACCACAAAACAAGCAAAGGAATTCATATACCTCCATAACTATGAAGCTAGAGAATGAAAGCATCTTATAGGCCTGAGGACCTACACGGAGGAAACCTTGAAGATCTCTCACATAAAGGAAGCCCTAAGAAGAAGGCAACTTATAGGACCATAGACCTACAAGGAAGGTGTCCTCCAAGATCTCTCACATGAAGGATACCCAAAAAAGTGCCTTACAAACCTCTAAACCTACAAGGGAGTGTCCCCTAAGATCTCTCATATGGAGGAAGTTGGGAAAGTGCCCTACAGACCCACAAACCTATAGGAAAGGTGTCCTTCAAGATCTCTCACATGAATGAAACCCAAAGAAATCACCCTACAAACCTATAGACCTATAGGGAGGTATCTCCCAAGATCTCTCACATGGAGGAAACCCGAAGAAAATGCCCTATAGGGGAGTGACCCCCAAGATTTCTTGCATGGAGGAAGCTCAAAAGAAGCATCCTATAGACTGATAGACCTACAAGGAAGGTGTCCTTCGAGAACTCTCACATGAAGGAAACCCAAAGAAAGCACCTTATAGATCTATAGACCTATAGAGAGGTATCCCTCGAGATCTCTCACATGGAGGAAACCCAAAGAAGGGGAGTCTACAAAGTCAAAAAGTGGCTTCATAGGGAGACCTATAAAATGACATGTTTTACCCATAGATAGAACATGCCAGAAAGTGGCCATGCAGTCAATGAAGTGGACAATCGCATGGACCATCAACAAGTTGGAAGACTTTCAAAGGGGCCCCTTGGGAACCTGACATAAAGAATGGGTCCACTCAAGGGAGGTGCTACTCAAAATTATGAAAGAGGTGTTTCTTTCTCGAATCAATTCATCATGAAGGAATCCTTTTGAAAGATGTTCACTTCATCAAGGAATTAAAAAGGTGTAGCATAGAAAAAAGGTAACTTGCTTGACATGTGAATAATTGATGATAAATTAGAGTTAAGGAGGCCTTGATTTAGAGTTGTGAGTTTTTTCATAAATCCACACTAGGTCTTGGACCCTTGCAAAATGAATAAAATGTATTTATCAATGTCTTGTAAAAGTGTTGTAAAGTGTTTCTCATGCTTTTCTAGACTTAATGAACCCATATTCTATTAATTTAACATTATAAAATGTATTCAAATGCATTATCACATCAATCTAGAAGGTTTTTGAATTAAATTTAATGTTAAATTAGTGTTGTAATGCGTCTTTCACATTCACATTGGTTCTTGTTCCTTCCTAGGCCATGGACCTCATTTTAGTGTTCTAAAGTGTATTTAATCACACTTTCATATTGAATTTGTGTGCCAAGCCCTAATTGGCCTTTACATCATCATTAATAGGCCCCTATTACCCCATATTGTGCATCTCGGGGTAATATTTGGTGAAATACCTGACTAAGACATCATATAAAACTTATTTCTTATTTCTTGGAATCTTAGCTAGAAA
The DNA here is from genome assembly GCA_007258455.2 of Sequoia sempervirens. Classification (NCBI taxonomy): domain Eukaryota; kingdom Viridiplantae; phylum Streptophyta; class Pinopsida; order Cupressales; family Cupressaceae; genus Sequoia; species Sequoia sempervirens. The sequence goes on from VDFB02084802.1 coordinate 30,964, forward strand.
ATTTACCCCTATGGGACCCATTCACCATCCATGGTGAATTAGTCCCATCTAGGTGGGAACCATTTTCCATGGGTGGTGAATGAGTCCAATTTGGCCTAATTTTGACCTTTGAGAGGGGAAAAGTGAAATTTAAGTTTAATATTCTTTCATGTTAGCCTTAGAGATCCAATTTATGGGCTAATAAGGTGAATTTCCTATAAAATAAACTCTCAAAACCCTAAATCATAACAATTATTCATTATTCATCCATCATTCTTCCATCTCAAGTCAAGCAAGTTAGGGTTTCTTAATTTCAAGTCATTATGATAATAAATTTTAGACATTCAAGGGAAAATTCTTCATGTTTTGTTTCAGAAATACAAAATCAAACGTCATGGCAAGTTATTGAATCCATTATTACTTGCTTCATTACATTCTTTCATCATTTTTGTGTAATTACCTAAAATGGGTTTGACCAAGGAAAAGCTCGATGCCCTAACATTCAACATTTCTCTCTTATATTATGTGTTTGCAGATTTAGGCATTTTGGAGGCCTAGATATCATTGAAGATTGCAATGAAAATTTGTTTTAGTCTTCTCTTCATTGAACAAGTCAAAATATCAACATGAACTCACTTTCAGGTTCATAAATTAGAGTTTCAAAAGTGGACACCTGTAGAAAGCCAAAGTGGAGACTGAGAGCTCTTGTTTCCTCTTTTGGATCTTCAAAAACTCAAAATTGGACTCATTCACCATCAATAGAAAATGAGTCCCACTTTCAGGACTGAATAAGGTTTTCTCCATTTCTAGATACCCCTTTGTTTGAAATGGGTTCTAGGTCAATTGTACAGAATTAGGACTAATTCGCCCAGAATGGAGAATGAGTTCTAGTAGGATAAATTTTTGGCATCAATAGCATTTTAAATTTTATTTCTAGCCTCCTTCCATATCTCATGTGCACACTTTTAGTTTCATCAATTTCTATTGCAATTTGTATTCATTTCAAGTTGTTTTTTGCATTACACAATGTGCTTAGAAACAAGTTACATTTCTTAGGTTTTGCATGCTTAATCAATCAATTTCATCATCTAGTTGCATCTAGATCATTTCATTTAGTCTTAATCACATTACACAATACTTTATTTGAGTGAACCACCTAGATTTTGGTTGTGGGATCTATCTCTTTCCTTTAGGTGAAAGATCCTAATTGAGAAAAGAGACATAGCATTCCTTCCAACCTTAAAATCTATGGTTCATTTTGGTAAAACCTTATTTTAGAATACTTTCTTTTTTGATTTTGAGTCCATTATCATCCTAGTAATATATTCCCTCCATTAGATTTTGCATTTTTTTGTATTCTAGCATTTCTAAAACTTGCATTAGTGAAAAGCTCATTTATCTTGGATTTTTGCATAAAATTTCCTTAAAATTTTCTAAAATTTTGCATCTTCATCTTAGGTTTGGATATTACAACATGAAACACATTTAAATCCATTGAAAATTTCTTTTTTTTTTTTGCAAAAGACCCTTACTAGGTATCATTCACCATGCTAGGCGAATCAGTCCCTATCCATATTTTTGACTGACTATTACAACATCAGAAACCTCATTTTTGTGCTTCCTAAGCTCCCTAGTATTATATAGTATAAGTATGGATAGTTTTTGTAACATTTTGTTATGCATCTAGCTCAAAAACATCATTTTAGATTACTCATTCTTCAAATCACTTTAATTGAAAACATCCAAGTACATCTAAAAATGATTCCATTTTTGTAATTTTGCATCACATTGATAAAAGTACTTTTCAGTTTTTCATATACAATATCTCTATTCATAAAAAATTGCATAAGTTTGATAAAAGTTCTTTTCACTCTTGCATTTACATTGTTTGCATTCTTCAAATCTTGCATATATTGGAGAAGAATGTTTTGTATCTTTGCATATACATTGTTCATATTGCTGAAACATTGCATGAAATGGTTACATGTACTTTTCATTCTTATTCAAACAATGTTATTACCTCACATATTTAGACATGTTAAGAAACATTTCCTATCCCCTCCCTATGATAATTTTTTAGTGAAAGAGACTACAACCTTGGAAATTCCTAATGATCATATTTGTTCCTCTCCTAATATCTCTCCTATTGGTGATGAAGATATTTTGGTAGAAGAGCCAATTCATGAGAGATTTGAGAATCCTAGTTGTTTCTCTCCTCTTACCTCTCTTAGTGTACAATACATTGATAGGAAATAAAATACAACCATAGGTAATCATGACAAGAACATTTGTTCTTCTTCTAGTATCTCTCCTAGTTGTGAAGTAGATACTTTAATGTTAGACAACACAATCAATGAAGGTCGTGAATGTATTAGTTTTTCACCTTCACCTATCAAAAAACCTCTTGGGAAATAATATGTGAAACCATTGATCATTCCCCTACTTGCAATGAAGTCCTTGTAGAAGAACTAGCCTATGAATTTCAAAACAATTTGGCATATTGTTGTCCTAAAAATTCTCCTCCTAGGCTAACTATCATAATGCAAGACAATCATAAAGTGAGATTTGAACCCCCTTCACTAACAAATCATTCCAATAAAGACAAAATTCTTTAGGTTATGATGACACAAGTGGGATCTCCTTTAATTAGTGACCTTCCTAAGTCACCTTCCATTACTGAATCACATAGAAAATTTAGAGATGTCTTGAAATCCATGATACAATATAATCATAACAATGTTTTGCAACTGCTAAGTTGTAGCTTAGTGACTCAAACATCTAGTGGATCACACAACCCTCCTACACCATTATATTTTCCTCAAAAAATTCCTAGTTTTGAAGACCTTAAAAAGGCTCCTGCTAATATATATGTATGACAACTCATTCGACTCTCACTGATAGTCAAACTTCTCTTTCACAAAATGTTGCAAATACATTAGGAGGAAATCCAATATTACATAAAATTGAATCATTTAGCATCCTCCTCTCATCCCATGCAAGCCACTGAGTCATAAATCACATTCCCTAAACATGAATTACCCTCACTTGAGATTCAAAAAAAAATGATCCCTTGATGATAAAGGTGATCATTAATGAAACTTTAGTGAGGCACACTCTCATCAACAATGGAGTGGAAATTAATGTTTCTAGCATGGACCTCCTAAGCAAACTTGGCATGTACAAAAAACTGCATTCAACTTAATGATGTTCATATTTGTGGCTTTGATTATGTTAATAGGAAATCACTAGGGATGATCACATTACCTATTGAGGTTAGACCTGTAGTGTTTCCTACCTTTATCCATATCATGTAAGGACCTCTTCCATACAATCTTCTCCTAGGGAGACCATGGATTCATGCTATGAAAGGAGTCTTAGGTACCCTTCAAAGTCTAATCAAATTTGAATACAACAACAAGATATACATGATTGATTTAGATAAGCAAAGCTATGCATCCACTCATCAAAACACTTCCAACTTCCCTAATCCTTTCATTTCTATATCAAAAATTGAACCTATACAAGTTGGTCCTAACTCTTCACCTGCAACAAAACTCTTTCATGGTAATTGGGGGTCATTAGATTCTACACCTTCTTTCCATAAAATTTCCCAAATCTCACCCTCATGGTCCAAAGAGTCATATGCAAATGATTCATTTTCAAACACAAGTTCTAGTATTAATTGGAGATTCACACCTAACTTTAAGGGAGGGTGCACAATATCCCAATCTTAACCCACACAACTTTATGTCCCATTCACTCAACTTAGCTCTACCAAATCACCCCATGGTGGTGGTGGGGGCAATATAACTCTCATCCCTCATGAAGCAACAATAGATAACATTAAAAAAAAAATTATTTTAAAGAAACCACTCCTTCTCTCAAACACACACCCCCTTCATCTAACTTGGAATATTGTTATGGTATTAGTTACAATCATCCTCCTATAAATGGATGCAATGAACAGATGAAAAAATTTGACATATCATACTATTTCAAGAAATATCTATGGGTATTTGCCTAATCTCTACCCTCCTCTTAGAATTTGCACAACACAATTTAACATCTATAGGAGTGCGGTGCTCTTCCTTTTGTTCAAACACCTAATTCCTCTACCTAATAATTCCTTTCATCCATTCCAGGCTCACCTTTGTCCTACACTAAGAGAGGGGCAATGGGTTCGATAGCCTTGTCCTCATATGTCACTTGTTGTTGTCTCTTTTGACTAGTAGTTAACCTTTCATGAACGTATAAGAGAAAGGTTGGGATGTGGAAAACGTGTCTTAAGATTGAATCGCATGTGACATACTACCTTTCTTCATAACACAACCTAACTTGGAAACATATGAATTGGAATAGGGCTTTCTGAGTTGGCTCTCCTATCTTTCTTTTCCTTTCTACATATTTTCTTCACTATTTTAAAGTAATTTCTCATAGAATGATGTGTAGAAATTCCTTTAAAGTGGGGGGCATACATTGGCATAATTTCATTCGCATTCTAGGTTCTTAGTGCAGCCTTGTCACTTCATATGATGTGTTTGTCACTTTGTGGATGACATTGGGTGTGATTTCCTTCATAAGTGTGATATATCTTAGCATATTACATTCCTCTTAGTAGCCTGATGTGATGCACTGTATCACCTAAGTTGTGAATATTTTATTCTTTGATTGGTCCTCTATTGGAGACATTAGACACAATGTAACCTAAGTGACAGAACTTGCATGAACATAACAAGACTCCTTCGAACTTTCTTTTACACTTCTACATTTTACATCTTTTCGTTTTTTCATTTTACATCCTTGACACTTTGCATAACACAACTTTCATGCATGTGGTACTATCCTCTTTGTTCATGAGTTCTAAGCATAAATTTTTTTTCTTGTCTCATGAAGCACGAATTGAAAATTTCCTTTGTGGCATCTTATTAAAGTTATCAGGAGGCATAAATTTGATATGGTTGAGCGGGAAGCCCATTCCAGGGCAAAACTTTACCCATAGACACCTATGTGTTTTGTAAGTACATACCAACTAGTGTATGTTTCTCACCTTTTGGGATCTCTCACCTAGTAGACAACCAAGAGCTCTATCACCCTAGAGTGAGTATGCATTCTCTTTTGAAAAATAGCCTAGATCTAATCCACAACTAGCTTGATCTACCTTTCTCTTCTTCCTAATTCTTTCCATTGCATGTAACACTCAAAAAATTTGATGCTTACTAAGCCATAATAAAATACCACTCTTATAGCATTCCAAGATAATAAAAGTAGAAGTTGAAAATGCATAAGACATTATCTATCCATAATTGCTCAAAAGTAAAATTTATAACATAATTCCATTCCATGTATGTAGAACAAATAAATTTAATTAACAATAGGATCATCGCAATGATACACATATGTTTGAGAAATGCACATCAATGATATTCCATAAATCTGCTCAAGTTTCCAATTACAATAAATCCTTCTTTTCAACACAACTATTTCAATGTTACAATACTAATTTACAAATAAAATTACATTGCAAGTGGGATTTTCTAGCCATTTCACATAGTTCAAGATTACATTTATATCAAATAAATCTCTAAACCACAACCGCCGTGACACCGCTGGTCTTCTTGCAAGTTGGGTCAAGAGTGTGATTAAGGCACCTTTTCCGCCCAATGATGAAGTACAATACTTCCTTGGGTTTCTTCCTAACTCGAAGGAATCCCCGGCCCTGCATGAGGAGCCTAGCAACCTAAAACAACAACACAGGAGGGAACTCTTGATGCAAGCCTAGTGCCTATATATGCATTCCTAACATGATAATCACATATTTCTTGCAAAAGGAGGTGGCAGAGACTTTTATTCATTTAGTTCTAGGCTTTTAGTTCCATCTATTTCAATGGTGCAAGTACTCGGCCAAGCAAAAATAAAACAATAGATAGTTTTAGAAAAGGTAAAACTACCGTCTCTGTGGGTCCACCTTCGGCATCCTGTCCCGAAAGTATCTCAAAATACAAAAGAATAATGCAATTCCAACTAAGTTCTTCTTCAAGTTTTACACATTTCAAAATTTACAAGAAAGTTTCACCATTTTCTAATATTTCCACAAAGAATTTCCAAAATAGCTTCAAGTGGTTCAAGCAAAAGAAAATAGTGCCAATTCTATTTCTAACTTTAATTTTGATCTATTCAAATAATTATGCTAGTTTACAGATAAAAGAATATTATTCTTTTCATGAGGCTCACTAATTTTGATTGTCTTAAAATTTTCCTACATTTGCTAAAAAAAGCTTTCATAATTAGCTTAAACCATAATCTTAATAGTATTCTGCTAAGTAAAAAGAAAACAAAGAACAGAGTCTCACACATTGTATTTATATTCTGAGTAATACGGTATAAGGAAAGAAGTACAAGGTTATTTTCCAGATTTTCTCCAAAACATGATTCACTTGTGTCCACAGTTACTTGTATGATTTTAAAATTGTTTTCATTTCTAGTTTCAGTGTTATGGTTATTTAAGCTCTCCATACAAATTTGTGTTTCTATATGCTGTGAATGAGTGTATAAATAGATACCATTATATTATTTATTTATACTAATACAAAGGTAAAGTAGACTAAAATTTGGAAATACATATTGGGCTAGGACACTATACTGTGTCTACTATTTATAAACAATGTCAAATGGTTGGATTTCCTGTAAACAATAATAAAATTTGCAACAGGTATAAATAATTATGCATAAATTTGTGTGTATATATATATATATCTTTGTATACAAATATATAGACTTTTAGATTTAACTATGTGTTTATTCGTTTGTATCATCTGTGTTTTCTTGTTAATAGAGACATCAATTTATGGGGTGTAAAAAAAAAAATTATCAATGGCAGAACATGCTTAAAGCTATATATATATATTAAAATCTTGTCTCAAGCTTTCGGTGCATAGACAAAGAACTCAGGAAATTCGCTATTTTAAAGATATTAAATGAGACAAACAGTGATGTAGCCCGAGTGGTATGGCCGAAGCCTTACCATAGGGAGGGGCGAGACTGTGAGGAGGTTGTGCCTCCTCCACAGGCCTCGGCTTGTGGAGGGTGCTGCCCTCACATAGCACCGGCCACCCCTATGGTAGCTTGGCATTATATTACCCAAACGTCATTTGATACATAGCTAAAATTCGATGATGGATTTTGATTTGTTCAATTCTAGCGAAAATTCGAAGTTGTTATAGGCAAAGATAGATTTTAAGTTATAAATAAAAATAAACAAATAAATGAACAAACCCTTAATTCAGAAAGAAATAAATTGTGCATTTATTTCCAATGCACACACAGAAAAGAAAATAAAGAAGACATATTCTTTCAGACTTGTATAGCTTTTTTTTATCGCACTCAAACACTAGCACACAATTTCTTCAAAAGTTTTCTTTTCAAAATTCAGTATGATTTGAGAAAAAGAATGAGAAACTTGGGTTTATGCTTTCAACTAGAATTGGATATACTCATCAGCCAACTTCTTCTCTTGCCGCTTTTAGTCTGGTCTCTCCAAGCTATCCTCTGCCTCTTCCTTCTCCCAAATTGTTTTTCTAGCTCTGAATCTTTCCGCTATTAACCCAAGTTCAGCTTTTCAACAAACTATTCTAAAAGACACAGCATTTACTTGACTGCCATCAAAAGCAAAAAGTTGCAGAGCTTGTTTTCCAGAAAATTTTCAAGAACCGTTACCTTCACGAGAATTATTTTCTCTATTTAAATTTTTTTTTCCTTTTCCAATTCTCTACCCTAATCTTGAAAATGTATTTTAAAATTAATAATAATCTCCAATTTATTTGCATTTAAATCTCATTTCAAAAATATTTACTCAATCAATAAAAATTAAATAACTCATAACTTAATGTTTAACTCAAAAACTCTAAGTTTAACACCAATTAAAAGAATAGTAACATGCATAATTGTTTAAATAAAAAATCCATAATTAACTTATTAGTAACGTATAATCCTTATTTTACCATGCTTTATTCTATTTAATTTACCACTTATTATTTAATCTGCAAATATTTTAAAGCAAAAACACATAAATTAGACATTCCTAAATGCAGTCTATATGAAACTAAGTGTGTGTGTGTGTGTAATAGAGAGGTCTTCCTACTTTGTCCTGTCAGGAAGCTAATCGCCTCTCCTTAATCACACCCTTGGTCTTCGACTTCCTGCAACTCAAGTGCACTCAGGCACACAACAATAATTGAATTAGTATCATATTAAAATATAAATAACAACATTGCAATATATTAATTAAATGCTTCTACTCTATTTTACTTCATTTTCAAAATAAAACGCATTCAATAATTTTCAACTTTTCATAATTTGAATGAACACTCATTTATTTCTATGCCAAAACATCATCATATTATTCATTACTCTATCAGGCACATCCAAACATGTATTAAATTCCACACAAAGCCAAAAGTAACCTGCATCAGGATTGAGACGTGACATCCTTCCCCACTAAGAGGAGACATTGTCTCAATGTCTTATTACAAACCACACAACAGAATCAGAAGTATCAGTGTAACATTAGTCTCTAAAAGCAAGAAAAGAAAATAAGCATGCTATGATCTCAAATGAGGAAAAACTCTATCAATGTCCTCAACATTCTCCCAAGTGGCATTATCCTCCGAGTATTGGTCCCACTGGACCCTGTACTGCATAGTGTCCCTGTTTTGCAACTTAACGTTGTGCTCTTCTAGTATCCTGACGGGCTCCACCTGCATCAGTCCTGGGTCCTGTACCTGCAACACATGCCAGTCAATAATATGAGCTACATCTGGATGGTAGGGCTTAAGCACTGAGACATGAAAAACATTATGGATCCGAGATAGAGCTGGTGGCAAAGCTAGCCTGTAAGCAACCGGATTAACCACCTCCAAGACATCAAAAGGCCCAACAAACCTAGGGGCAAGCTTTGAGTTCTTGCCGAAAGAGATTGAACTCTTATGTGGCCGAACTCTCAAAAAGACCTTGTCTCCTGCAGAGAATTGTCTTAAAGTTCTATTCTTATCTGCCAAACTCTTATGTCGATCAGAAGCTTGCTTAAGCTTTTCTTCGATAAGCTTCATCTAGTCCTCCATTTCCCTCAACATTTTAGGACCAATTACAATCCTGTCCTTAACTCTATCCCAACTGATGGGTGTTCGGCATTTACGTCCATAGAGAGCCTTAAACGGTGCCATACCCAAAGAGGCGTGGTAGGAGTTGTTGTAAGCAAACTCCACCAAAGGAAAATACTCCTCCCATCTATGTTGCCGCTCCATACAATACATTCAGAGAAGATCCTCCATAATTTGATTCACCCTCTCAGTTTGACCATCGTTTTGAGGATGATAAGCTAAACTAAAATTTAGTTTAGTTCCTAGGGAAGAATTTAGAGTAGTCCAGAATCTGGAAGTCATCCAAGTGTCACAGTCAGAAATAATCACCTCTGGGACTCCATGCAGTTGGAAGATTTCTTGTACAAATTTCCTCACCAAAACCATTGAACCATCCTTGAGGTTTCCAGGAATGAAATGGGCTACCTTAGTCAATTTATCCACCACAACTAGGATGGTATCATGGAAATTCCTAGACATTGGCAATCCCTGAATAAAATCCATAGTTATCATCTACCACTTATACTCTGGCACCCTATGTGGATATAAAAGTCTTGTCGGATGGACATGCTCAACCTTAACTCGTTGGAATTCCAAACATCGAGCTATAAATGCAATCAAATCTCTTTTGAGTCCTGGCCAAAAGTATAGAGACTTGAGTCCCTCAACCATTATAGTCACACCAGGGTGTCCTAAGTATGGTGCATTATGAAATTCCTCCAGCACCAACTCTCTCAACCCTGTAGAGTTAGGAACATACATACGATCTTGAAACCTCAAGAGTCCATCAGACTCAAATACATATCCTACAAATATGTGATCTGAAGAATCCTGGTCTAGGGCTTGTTTCACTCTTTCATACTGCTCATCCCTAGGTAAAGCCTGAACCACCTGCTCTCTGAAACAAGATTTTATGGTAACCATGGTTGCTAAATGCCTTCTCCTGCTCAAGGCATCAGCTATCCTTTTTTCCTTCCCTTTAATGTACTCAATACCAAAGTCATATTCACTCAAAAATTCCAACCATCACCTTTGATGAGCATTTAGGTTGGGTTGAGTAAAGAGGTACTGTAATCCAACATGATCAATTTTTAATTCAAAAGGCTTACCCAAGAGATAATGTCTCCACATCTGAAGAGCATGAACTATGGCCACCAACTCTAAATCATGTGGTTCGTAATTTAACTCATGTTGTTTCAACTTCCTCGATTCATATGCCACCACTTGTCCTTCCTACGTGAGGATAGCTCCTACCCCCTCTCCTGAGCCATAAGTAATTACTGTGAAATGACCATTCGGGTCAGGCACAACAAGAATAGGTGTAGAAGTGAGCTTCTCCTTTAGCAACTGGAAAGCTTTCTCACACCTGTCACTCCACTCAAATTTCTTTGCCTTCTTCTAGAGTGCGGTAATAGGTGATGCTATTGCTGAGAACCCTTGCACAAATCTCCTATAATACCTTGCAAGTCTCATGAAGCTTCAAACTTCTGAAACATTTTGCAGTGCTGGCCAATCTATGATTGCCTTAATCTTATTCAGGTACACAAATATCCCATCTGCTGAAATTACGTGCCCCAAATAATGCACCTCATATTGGAAAAAGGTACATTTGGACATTTTCCTATATAGCTTATGTTCCCTCAACCGCTGCAACACTATCCTCAAATGCTTCTCATGCTCTTCCACTGACTTGGAATATATCAAGATATCGTCAAGGAAGATTAGAACAAAATTATCTAAGCAATCCTGGAAAACATTGTTCATTAAATTCATGAAAGCTACAGGGGCATTAGTAACCCAAATGGTAGCACTGTGAATTCGTAGTACCCATACCTCATTCTAAAAGCAGTCTTGTGAATATCTTCATCCTTTAGTCTCAACTGATGATACCCCGATCTCAGATCTATTTTTGAGAATACCTTGGCATCTTTCAACTTCTCAAACAAATAATCAATATGGGGAAGCATATACTTATTCTTGATAGTAACCTTGTTAAGCATCTTGTAATCAATGCATAACCTCAAGGTCCCATCCTTCCTCACAAAAATGATAGGAGCTCCCCAAGGCGACACACTAGGTCTAATGAAACCTTGTTTTAGCAATTCCTCCAATTGGGCTTTTAGCTCATATAACTCCATTGTGTTCATCCTGAAGGGGGCTTTGGATTGAGGGTCGGCTCTCGGTATCAAATCAATTGAGAAATCAAATACACGCTTAGGTGGTAACTCAACTAGCTCTTCAGGAAAAACATCCTCAAATTCTTTTAGAATGGGATGATCATTAACTGAGGATTTTGCCTCATCAAGGTCCTTGACCTTTATTGCATATATAGTGCATCCCCTTCAGCTTGCCTTCTTTAATTGCATGGCTGAAATTTTCCTAAGTTCCAAAGGCCTTTTTACACCCTTAATCTCCACATGGTTACCCAGATCATCCAGACACCTTACAGTTTTATCTTCACAATCCACTAGGGCCTTATGTTCGGAAAGCCAATTTATCCCTAAAATCACATCATAAGATCCCAATGGTGCTACGTACAAATTAACTTGCATTTTGAGACAAGGGAATTCAAGTTCATTGCAACACAGGCATTGCTCTACCTTCCTCTCTACCCGGTTCCCATACTGAACTTTCCATGAATTAGCCATAGAGCCCGGTCTAACTAGTAATTTAGATAAAACACGAGGATCCACAAAACTATCAGTGGCACTAGTATCAATCAAAATAGAAATAGGATATCCAAAAATTTTACCCGAAAGTTGGATAGGAGTGGATTGATAATTTTCTTGGTGATTGTCAACTGCCGCATGAATATGTTGCTGGTTCCTTTTATTCTACTTGTTAGCTCTCTGAGGGAACACACTGGCATAATGCTCACCACCACAAGTATAACAACCTCCATGAGGTGCCTTAGGCCTATCAGAAAAATATTTCCTATTATTGTCATTCTTTTTATTGAAATTGGCCCTTTTGTTGTTATTCTGATATCCATCATTACAGTTCTGAGGGCTACCACCCCTTTTTAAATTTCTAATTTGACTATTGTTATTCCCCTGGATGCCCTGATTATTCTGATTGCCCTGGTTATTGTTTCCTTGGTGATTTCCTTAGAACTTTTTATTGCCATACTTGGCTTCCCTACTTTTCCTGTAATTTGCTACTTGTTGCATTTTACGTTCCTGTAAGAGTGTTAGTTCAAAGGCTTCATTCATGGTAGCGGGTTGATGCATATCCACCTCATTGCCAATTTGAGGCCTCAGCCCTAGAATGAATTTTTGGATACGAAACCTCTCATCATGCTGGTACTGGGGTACGTACTTAAGCAATTGAGAGAATTTCTCCCAATACTAAATCACTGTCATTCCTCCCTGAATGAGTACCTGGAATTCTGTCATTTTCTTATCAAAATATGACTGCGGAAGCCATCTCTTCCTAAAAATCTGCAAAAACTATTCCCATGTTACCTTGTTAGGCAAAAAATTGCTTATCAGCCCTTTCATTCTCCCACCATATTGCAGCTTCACCAGTAAGCTAGTAGGATCCCCATTCAGCTTTAGTCTCCTTGGATAGGTTTTGATGGGAAAATTACCTTTCCATCTCAATAATCTAGGCTTCAGCCCCATCCCTAAAAGATTTACCATCGAACATGGGTGACACCACCTTCTTGAGGTCCTTACCCAATTCCTCATCTACTTTAGTTAGCTTACTTTGATTCTTATCAACTTCAGGGTTTTCTCCATTTGGTTCATTCCTGATGTTTTCACTCTCACTAGGTTCAGACCTTGTTGGTCTAGCTTGCCTTGCCTGTTCAAGATTATCTATCCTGGCCTCTTGCCTACTTAGTATGGCCAAAATTTGATCCAATTTATCATTGGGATCACCACGGGATGCTCCTGTCGTTCCCTCTGATAATACCTACCCTCCATTAGAGTTACCTTGGCAAACATAACATCAAGCGTAATTAGGCATAGGTCCTAGAGTTGAACCTTGCTGCTCTGATACCAAAATGTAACGCTCAAAAAATTTGATGCTTACTAAGCCATAATAAAATACCACTCTTATAGCATTCCAAGATAATAAAAGTAGACATTGAAAATGCATAAGACATTATCTATCCATAATTGCTCAAAAGTAAAATTTATAACATAATTCCATTCCATGTATGTAGAACAAATAAATTTAATTAACAATAGGATCATCGCAATGATACATATATGTTTTCCAAATGCACATCAATGAGATTCCATAAATCTGCTCAAGTTTCCAATTACAATAAATCCTTCTTTTCAACACAACTATTTCAACGTTAAAATACTGATTTACAAATAAAATTACATTGCAAGTGGGCTTTTCTAGCCATTTCACATAGTTAAAGATTACATTTATATCAAATAAATCTTTGAACCACAACTGCCGTGACACCGTTGGTCTTCTTGCAAGTTGGGTCAAGAGTGTGATTAAGGCGCCTTTTCTGCCCAACCATGAAGTACAATACTTCCCTGGGTTTCTTCCTAACTCGAAGAAATCCTTGGCCCTGCACGAGGAGCCTAGCAACCTGAAACAACAACGTAGGAGGGAACTCTCGATGCAAGCCTAGTGACTATATGCATTCCTAACATGACAATCACATATTTCTTGCAAAAGGAGGTGGCAGAGACTTGTATTCATTTAGTTCTAGGCTCTTAGTTTCATCTATTTCAATGGTGCAAGTGCTTGGCCAAGCAAAAATAAAACAAGAGATAGTTTTAGAAAAGGTAAAACTACCATCTTTGTGGGTCCACCTTCGGCATCCTGTCCCGAAAGTATCTCAAAATACAAAAGAATAATGCAATTCCAACTAAGTTCTTCTTCAAGTTTTACACATTTCAAAATTTACAAGAAAGTTTCACCATTTTCTAATATTTCCACAAAGAATTGCCAAAATAGCTTCAAGTGGTTCAAGCAAAAGAAAACAGTGACAATTCTATTTCTAACATTAATTTTGATCACATCAAATAATTATGCTAGTTTACAGATAAAATAAAATTATTCTTTTCATGAGGCTCACTAATTTTGATTGTCTTAAAATTTTCCTACATTTGCTAAAAAAAGCTTTCATAATTAGTTGAAACCATAATCTTAATAGTATTCTGCTAAGTAAAAAGAAAACAAAGAATAGAGTCTCACACATTGTATTTATATTCCAAGTAATACGGTATAAGGAAAGAAGTACAAGGTTATTTTCCAGATTTTCTCCAGAACATGATTCACTTGTGTCCACAGTTACTTGTATGAATTTAAAATTGTTCTCATTTCTAGTTTCAGTGTTATGGTTATTTAAGCTCTCCATATAGATTTGTGTTTCTATATGTTGTGAATGAGTGTATAAATAGATACCATTATATCATTTATTTATACTAATACAAAGGTAAAGTAGACTAAAATCTAGATATACATATTGGGCTGGGACACTATATTGTGTCTGTTGTTTATAAACAATGTCAGATGGTTGGATTTCATGTAAACAATAATGAAATTTGCAATAGGTATAAATAATTATGCATAAATCTATGTATATATATATATATATATATATTTGTATACAGATATATAGACTTTTAGATTTAACTATGTGTTTATTCGTTTGTATCATCTATGTTTTCTTGTTAACAAAGACAACAATTTATGGGGTGTAAAAAACAAAATTTATCAATGGCAGAACCTACTTAAAGCTATATATATATATATATTAAAATCATGTCTCAAGCTTTTGGCGCATAGACAAAGAACTCAGGAAATTCGCTATTTTAAAGATATTAAATGAGACAAATAGTGATGCAGTCTGGGTGGTATGGCCGAAGCCTTACCATAGGGAGGGGCACAGCTGTGAGGAGGCTGTGCCTCCTCCACAGGCCTCAGCCTATGGAGGGCGCTGCCCTCACACAGCGCCGACCACCCCTATGGTGGCTGCGCATTATATTTCCCAAACATCATTTGATACATAGCTAAAATTCGATGATGGATTTCGATTTGTTCAGTTCTAGCAAAAATTCGAAGTTGTTACAGGCAAAGACAGATTTTAAATTATAATATATATATGTATACATATATATGCTCATTAATACATGAGCTTATATATATATATATAAGTGAGTTAATGTATATATGTAAGAAAACTAATTTGTTGTATTACAGTGCCAGATTGAAAAGCGAACTCAAAATCACAATTATAAATAAAAATAAACAAATAAATGAACAAACCCCTAATTCAAAAAGAAATAAATTGTGCATTTATTTCCAATGCACACACAGGAAAGAAAATAAAGAAGACATATTCTCTCAGACTTGTACAACTTTTTTTTATCCTACTCAAACACTTGCACACAATTTCTTCAATTTTTTTTTTTCAAAATTCAGTATGATTTGAGAAAAAGAATGAGAAACATGGGTTTACACTTTCAACTGGAATTGGATATACTCTTCAGCCAACTTCTTCTCTTGCCCCTTTTAATCTGGTCTCTCTAAGCTATCCTCTGCCTCTTCCTTCTCCCAAATTGTTTTTCCAGCTCTAAATCTTTCCGCTATTAACCCAAGTTCAGCTTTTCAACAAACTATTCTAAAAGACACAGCATTTAGTTGACTGCCATCAAAAGAAAAAAGTTGCAGAGCTTGTTTTCCAAAAAAAATTTCAAGAACCGTTACCTTCACAGGAATTATTTTCTCTATTTAAAATTGCTTTTCCTTTTCCAATTCTCTACCCTAATCTTGAAAATGTATTTTAAAATTAATAATAATCTCCAATTTATTTGCATGTAAATCTCATTTCAAAAATATTTACTCAATCAATAAAAAATAAATAACTCATAACTTAATGTTTAACTCAAAAACTCTAAGTTTAACACCAATTAAAAGAATAGTAACATGCATAATTGTTTGAATCAAGAATCCATAATTAACTTATTAGTAACGTATAATCCTTATTTTACCATGCTTTATTCTATTTAATTTACTGCTTATTATTTAATCTGCAAATATTTTAAAGCAAAAACACATAAATTAGACATTCCTAAATTTAGTCTATATGAAACTAAGTGTGTGTGTGTGTGTAATTGAGAGGTCTTCCTACTTTGTCCTGTCAGGGAGCTAATCACCTCTCCTTAATCACACCCTTGGTCTTCAACTTCCTGCAACTCAAGTGCACTCAGGAACACAACATTAATTGAATTAGTATCATATTAAAATATAAATAACAACATTGCATTATATTAATTAAATGCCTCTACTCTATTTTACTTCATTTTCAAAATAAAACACATTCAATACTTTTCAACTTTTCATAATTTGAATGAACACTCATTTATTTCTATGCCAAAACATCATCATATTATTCAGTACTCTATCAGGCACATCCAAACATGTATTAAATTCCACACAAAGCCAAAAGTAACCTACATCAGGATCGAGATGTGACATTGCATGATCATGTATCTTATTTTGCTACGCCTTGTGTATGAAATTTTGCACTCATGTCGGCTTGACTTATGATCTTGGATTTTGGGGGCTTGTCCACCTCCTTTGATCTATGTTGTCCTTTTTCATTCACATGGGTACAATTGGATCTCTCTTGAATGTCTACTTTAGTGTGAGTTTGAAGCAAGTTCATCCTCTCACTAAAGTTGGGTCTAAATGTACTATAGAAAAAAGGAAACTTGCTTGACATGGAAATAATTGATGATAAATTGTACTTAAGGAGGCCTTGGTTTAGTGTTGTGAGGTGTTTTACACATCCAAACTATGTCTTGGACCCTTGCAAAATAAATAAAATGCATCTATCAATGTCTTGTAAAGGTCTTATAAAGTGTTTTTCATGCTTTTCTAGACTCAATGAACCCATATTCCCTTAATTAAACCTTATAAAATGTATTCAAATGCATTATAACATCAATCTAGAAGGTTTTTGAATTAAAATTAATGTTAAATTAGTGTTGTATTGTGTCTTGCACATTCACATTGGTTCTTTTGCCTTCCTAGGCTATGTGGACCTCTTTTTAGTGTTGTAAAGTGTATTTAATCACACTTTCACATTGAATTATATGTACCAATCCCTAATTGATCTTCACATCATCTTTAATAGGCCCCTATTACCCCATATTGTGCATCCTGAGGTAATATTTGGTGAAATACTCTACTAAGACATCATATAAACCTTATTTTCTTATTTCCTGGTATCTTAGCTACCAAAATGGACCCTTTGGGACCTATTCACCATCCATCGTCAATCAGTCCCATCTAGGTGGGACCCATTCTCCATGGGTGGTGAATGAGTCCCATTTGGCCAAATTTTGACCTTTAACAAGGAAAAAGTGAAATTTAAGTTTAATATTCTTTCATGTCAGCCTTAGGGATCCAATTTACAAGCTAATAAGGTGAATTTCCTATAAAACCAGATCTTAAAACCCTAAATCATAGTAATTCTTTATTATTCATCCATCATTCTTCCATCTCAAGTTCAAGCATGTTAGGGTTTCTTCATTTCAAGTCATTAAGATAGTAATTTTCAGACATTCAAGGGAAGATTCTTCATGTTTTTTTGTGGAAATACAAGATCAAACATAATGGAAAGGTATTGATTCCATTATTACATGCTTCATTATATTCTTTCATCATTTTGGTTTAATTACCTAAAAGGGGTTTGACCAAGGAAAACCCCCAAGCCCTAACATCAACATTTCTCTCTTGTCTTGTGTGTTTGCAAATTTAGGAATTTTGGAGGCTTAGAAATAATTGAAGATTGCATTGCAAAGTTGTTTAATTCTTTTGTTCATTGAACAAGTCAAAATATCAACAAGAACTCACTTTTAGGTTCATAAATCAAAGTATCAAACGTAGACACCTATAGAAAGCCAAAGTGTAGAGTGAGAGCTCATGTTTCCTCTTTTGGATGTTCAAAAATTCAAAATTGGACTCTTTTTCCATCCATAGAAAATGATTCCCACTTCAAGGCCTGAATAGCGTTTTCTGCATTTCTGGATACCCCTTTTGTTTGAAATGGGTTCCAAGTCATTTTTACATAACTAGGACTAATTAACTAAGAATGGAAAATGAGTCCCAGTAGGCTAAATTTCTAGCATCAATAGCATTTCAAATGTCATTTCTAGCCTCCTTCAATATTTCAGGTCCACACTTTCAGTTTCATCAATTTTTGTTGCAATTTTCATTACATAATATGTTTTCAAACAAGTTACACTTCTTAGGTTTTGCATACTTAATCAATCAATTTCATCATCTAGTTGCATCTAGATCATTTCATTTAGTATTAATCATATTATATAATCCTTTATTTGAGTGAACCACCTAGATTTTGTGTGTGGGGTCTATCTCATTCCATTAGGTGAAATATCCTAATTGAGCAAAGAGACATAGCATTCCTTCCAACCTTCAAATCTATTGTTCAAAGGGAAGAAGATGCCCCCATGTGAGGGGAAGGTTAGATCTGCTCCCACCTCAGACAAAGGTTCTCAATATATTTCTTTATGAACCCAAGATGAAGGAAACATATTCCATTAGGTTTTCAAGTGGAGAATGCGATTCTCAAAAAATAATTTTGTGAAGATTCTCAAGAAATGATCTGTTGGTGATGAATGTGTTTTCTAAAAATTGAAATTTTGTAGAAGTGGCTTTGTCACACATGAGAGGGACAAATCAAGCAAATAAGAGAGAAATATAAAGGAAAATCTAAAAATAAAAGAACATAAACACAGGGCACAGGAGTAGCCTTATATTTTGGGGTCAGAACTACTCATATATATATAATGTAAGTATAGTAATAGTATATAAAATGAACTGTCATCAACCCCCTACTATATCAAACCATGTGAAGAATGTATGAGAAGAAAAAGTAAAAATAAAAAATTGGGTCAACATGGAATGCAAGCCTAAATTCTGCCAACACTTTTGCATCATCCCCAATTTATCAAAAATCAAGTCACAAACATGGAAGAATGATGATACAAATAGAAGAAGTTTTATGGAACAAAATGGAAACCTATATCCAAGCACCAAAAAGGGTGATGAGGGTCATCCAGGAACACATGGAATGATCACAAGGAAACAAAACACAACACACACTCACATATAATCTTAAGATAAAGAAGGGGCCTCCCCCTAACACTGATTGAGCAAGAGTTCATCTGCTTCCCAATCTAGATCATCATAGGGGGAAGGAGGATGAGCCTATAGTGGTGTAATTTTAAAAGGATAATCCGACCCTACCATGATAAGGGCTAATGAAGATGGTCCCACAAGGTCCTCTCCACTCAGCTCTTTTGGAGCTAGGGTTAGTGATTTCATGAAGATCACCAACAAGGTCAAAATCTCACCTAGAGAGTTAAACATGCAATTTATAGGAGTGCCATGTTTTACCTCAATGGACTAGGAATTTTGTACCTAAGATTCATCACTAGGCTTGTTGAAAAATTTAGGAGTGGTGATGAACTCAGGAGAAGATAGGATTGGTTTCATCACTAGGACAAAACAAGTCAACACAAGACCACCTTTCAGAGAAGATGGGATCCTCTTGCATCCTCCATTGTTGGAAGGACCACTCTTTACCTTTTTCTTTTTCAGGGGATTTAAACTCCCCGCAAATGAGGCAAGAGGTGTGGAGTTAGAGGAGGAAGAGAAAATAATAGTAGACACCACTGAAGTGTTAGTCATATCTATAAGTTTTGGGCAAGCTGGGAAATCTAAAAGGGACATCAAAAAAGGTGGCTCCACTGAAGGAGTGATGAACGCCTTTTCCTTTTTAGGGTCAAGTGCATTCGTACTCACAATAGAAGCACATCAAAAGAGAGAGGACTCAACAAAAGGCCCTGATATAGGGATGGTTGTATCCTCTTCCTTCCTCTGTAAGGCTAACTACTCAGCCATGAGAGCCTTTTGTCAGTGCTTGCACTCATACACAAGGTGCTTTCTGTGACTCTTTGAACTAGAGGCCAAGGGTGCGAAGGAGCAAAAGGCTCTTGATCAGCCATGGGAGTGTTCACTATAACCATTTTTGGTGGAGGAATAGGCTCTTCAATGGGAGTAGGAGGGGCAACTCAAGTGCCTCAATAGTGGGCCTCCTCCCATTTATTGCTTTGGGAGCAGGAGTGCTAGGAGGCCACAGAGGCTAATACATAGAGGATTCCATCCGAGGACCTTTTCCTCTACCATACAAATAGTGCCAAGGTCTAGGTGGTTTAGTAGGTAGGTTTGATATCCTAATCTTGGGTTTGCACCAAGGAGGAATCATCGAACTTAACTGGTAGAATCTAGGCTAGGTCATCCAATACTCCTCCCCAGAAAGGGGAACAAATGGATTAGCTTGAGAGGAGGAAATTTTCTCCTTCCCTTTTTGGGAAGAAGAGGCAGCTAGCTATTGTGCTATAGGGAGAGATAATTTTGGTTGTCCCTTACCCTTGGTCTTGTACTTCACATAGTTTTTATAAAGTAGGTCCATTCTTGGAGGAAGCAAACCAACTGGGGCAAGCCAAAAATGGTATAATGAATATCCCTCATGGGACACCAAAGGATCGTATCTAGTGTCATGTACTACATGCAGAACACCGTCATGGGAGAAATTTAAACATTTGTGAATAACGAAGGTGATTCCATTCATGGAATCTAGCTAGGGTATGCCTAGCTTCATCCTGAACAAATACAACTCCATGATGACATCAAAAACCATGTCAACAACCCTAGGTCCAACTAGGAAAAAAAACTTATCAAGCCATATGGCTTTATAAAAAGACCATCATGCGTATGGATGGTGGATTTTGTTTCTTCGTACTCTTTTTTATGTAGTGAGTTAAGCCACAATGTCATTTCTATGATAACATTCACTTGACTCTCAGGGTCTACTAAGATTCCTATCATAATGTTACCATTGAGGCAAGTGGGAATATAGAGGGTAGAGGGCTTGTTATTTAAGGGAAAGTCCTATGAAGTGAATGTCACATCTGGTGAACAGGTCGCATGCTATGCAGTAACTTGGTAACTATGACCATGTTAACATATGCTTTGGGCTGAGTGATAAAATCAATGGGATTGAAAATCATGTTAGTAGAATGTGATGGAAACAGGTTTGTTTATATCTGCAATTCACTATTCAATTTTTCCACCGATTTATTCATATTTTTCTTGCTTCCATCAAGATGAATAGTAATGTCCTCAATGTAATCTTAGATCTCATGAAGCAAGCACATACAACGTTCAATATCATGTTTGTTAACTCTATGTTACTAACAATAAGTACTTGCATCATACCAACTAGGGTAGGGTTCCTTAAGAGGTTTAGGGTTCAGCAAGGTTACGATCTTATCCTTCACTAGCTTTTGCAAGATGGAAGACTAAGATTCTAATAACTTTGTCAAATTTTAGTTGCATTTGAGGTTGTTGTCATTTATAGTAGCTAGTACATTTGCAACAAAATTTTTTTTCCTAGAGATTGATACAAAAAATCTCCTTCAAAATGGGAGTGTGAGGAGGATCCCCCAAACTGAACTATTTTCTGTTGATACTCTCATAGGGCTGCATAAAAATGCATGAAAGAAGGGTATTTCATTAGGGAAAACTTCTCTTGCAAAGGCCTTTACAATTTCCCTATGAATACCTTCTTTGCATCAGATGAGATTTGAAAAGGTCATATTTAGCCCTATATTAGTTTGGAATTGTTGTAAGAATTGGTTTACAAGTTGGTAAAATAAGAAAATGGAATTATCGGGCAAGGAATAGTACCATTCAAGTGTTGTATCCTTGAGAGACCAAGGGAATAATATTTACATCAATGCATAGTGGTAGAATAAATATGTACATAGGGAATTAAAGGAAGAAAATCCATTTGTGGGTCACCTTTGCCACCATATTTCTCAAATTTAGGGATCTCCATTCCTTGATGGAAGGGACTGTTCAAGATTGCAACCAAAAATGGGCTATGATGGAAAAAGGTTTGGAAGATTAGTTTGGTAGAGGCTTGGGAGAGACTCGTCAATTGGCTCTACATCTTTCCCATATTATGAAGAAAAGTGTTTAGAATAGGGTCATTAGAAGATATAGGTCCAGAGGAACCTCCTCTAGAATCACCATTAGAGCCACCACTAGAACCACTAGTGTGACCACCACCAGAACCACTACTAGAGCCACCATTGCTAGTAGGGCCTCCACTGCAACCACCTCTACTTTTGAAGCCACCACCATGACCTCCACCTAAATAACTTCCACTAGAACCACCCTTGTTTCCAAAGCCACCACCACTACCAAAGCCCATACCGCTCATCCCACAAAAATCTCCACCACTAGAGGTGATAGGAGGGGTGAAGCTAAAACCCAAGGGGATCTTGTTCACTTTGATAGTTTCAGATCCTTTAGAGGAAGAGGGGATACTGATTGAGGGTATGACATTAACCATGTATATGGATGTACGAGGCATCGAAAATTCTAACTGTCTCTCATAGTCTTCAAAATTGGCTCCTCGTATAATGTTAGGGTTGTTTGGAAGAGCACATGCATCAGTCAGACTAGAGAGACTAGCCAAGATTTATATGCCTATTTGGTGTTTTCCCACCATATACTTTAGTTTTCTAATAACCTAGGTGGCCCTAACCAACATCGGGTCTCTTTCCAAGTGATGTTCCAAGTCACCCAACCCTTTGTTGAGGGCAAAGACATGTTCCAAAGGATTGTGAATATCCTCATTCTTGTCTACCAATGATGGTGTGGTAGATGCAAGAGGAGTGGGGACATGGTTGGTCTCATTAGATAATCCTACCTTGCCCCTTGACAACTACTCCTATGCAGTGAGACAAATGGTGGATCCAACAAAAAGGTCTATAGAGAAACTAGTAGTGACCTTCATCCTTTCCATTAGAAGGTGTCGTACACTTCTCCTAACAATATACCTAGAGGTTGTGTACTGGGTTGTGATGCTCATAAAACTTCATGTCACTTAGGGGAACGATGATCACAAGGTTTAAGGGAAAAGGCTCAACACCAATGGATGAGTAGACATTGGCTCACGTCAAGTTCACCAAAAATGTAAGAGAGGGGGACCAACCATGTTCAAGGCCCCAGGTCACATAGAGCCTATAGTGGAAGGCTTCCCTAACTTACCTTTTCTTAAAGGAGTTTTTGGAGATGAGGGATGAGAATGATGAAGACTATAAGGTCCTTCAATCACTCCGCAAACCTGAAACTCAAAATGGGCCTAGGGAAGCTAATTTTTAGGTTGAACATTGTGCCTCAAGTAGCTCTCTGCTTAAGGACAAAAGCATGGTTTTTAGATGAAAACACAGTGCGTTGGTATCTCTCAGGTGTGTTGGCATTAGTATGACTAGAGGACTAAAAATACAATGTGAACCGTTGGAAAATAGGTTCATGACCTAGCTAATGATTTTTAGGAGAGAAAAACAAAATAATGAAATAAGAGATATATAAGTGAATATGATAAACAAAATAAATTAAAGCTAAGGTGAAAAAAATGATCTCACAAAAGAGCTTTTTCACTAGCTAGATCCACAAAGCATGTCCACCTACACACAAGAAAGTGGAAAATTATTGGGGGGTTGTATAGGGGTCTTGCTCAGTCAGACCCTCATTTTTGTGTTTCCACCTCCATAGATAGCTAAGATAACAACTATGGAGAAAAGTATGATAAAGAAAGAATGAAAGTAAAGAACACAATAACACTAAAAAATAGTATTATCCTACTCAACCAAATTGTAGAGGAGAGGAGGGAAAAGCTTACCACCTCCACCAAGAGCTCACTAGCTAATGGAGGAGAAAATGAGAGGACTCAAGCCCCTATTGTGATGGTGTTGTTCCATACTTTGTGTTTGGATTTGATGGAGTTTTGTTGTTACTTTGGAGTGCAAAAAGTGAATGTTATAATTCTTAGGGAGTGCAAAGAGAAGATGTATTGAATGCTTCTAGAGGGATTGTTAAAGCTCTTGAAGATGTAATGCATGAAGGAAGAGTGAATTTGAAGGGAGAATGAGAAAAACAACCATATTTGGGTCGGTTGGTCAAAGAGAGGTGTTACAAATCAACCTAAATGGGAAGTGCAACACCTCTACAAGCTTCAAACACAAGAATCTATCAGGGACATCAGCACGCCACATGGACGTCTATGTATCATGTAGGATTCCCTGACAATTATTCTTCTTCCAGTGCACAAAACAAACATCAAGTGGAATGAAGTCATCAGGATGATGTGGATTTTCACCTTCGAATTTTGTTTTCTAGCATGAATGAATTTAAAAGGGGAATTTAAATAAGGGTCACAAATTCACTCCTATGCAAATAGTTACATTACTGTGAAATATTGTGAAAGGATAATATCAAAGAGCATCAATATATGCATCCTTTTTTTTTTCATAGTGCAACCATGGTTTGTGATCAACCCTTGTTAGGTTTTCGAATAAGTTTAACACTAAGAGATACAAACCCATCAATTTTAGTGGAATTAATAGTTACCTAAATATTATTCCACGTAAAATTAGGGAACACTTACCAAAATTCAATGGTGAGAAGCATGAGTTAGCTAGTAAGCATCTGGAAGAATTCAATAATCTAATGGATGATTATGAAGTTGACCCTGAGGATGTACTCATGTGGTTGTTTGATCAGTCTTTGTGAGGAGATTTAAGAGATTGGTTCTCTTATTTACTAGAATGCTCTATGTATTCTTGGGTAGAGCTCAAAGAAGTGTTCATGGAGAAATTTGATGAAAAAATTAATGCTAGTTCTATGCTAAATAAATTTATGAGCATTAAGAAGGAATAGGATGAGTTGGTCCCAAAATTTAACTAGAGATTTGCTAAAACATTGAGGGATATTCCTAAGGGCATGAGACTAAGTGATGTAGTATGTTTAGTTGTTTATTTGAGATATTTTGATAATGAGATGAGATATTTATTAAGAGAAAAGGATTCTAAAACCATGCATCAAGCTTATAGGATAGCCATGAACATTCAAAACAACTAGAAATATGGAATACAAAGGATTTTTTTGTCTACAAGTGTTTGCAACCCTGAGGCACCAAATGTTGATGAAAGGTGTAAGTTAGAAATTAAAAATGAATGTAAAATCACTTACATCCCTATTGTCTAAGCCTACATAGCATTTTGTAATGTTGATCACATAGAGCCCGAAATAAATTTTCAATAAGTTGCACACATTTGTGATCCTATGGTTTCTACTCAAGCCCTCTCTTGCATAAGGAAACATGAAGGAGAATCATCATATGATCTCTATGCAAGATTTATGGATACTCTGGCTATAATTCTTGATTGTCACAAACTTGAAAATTCAATATGCATTATTTTTTTTTATGAATCTTATGAACCAGGTTTGAGTATTCTACCAAAGGAGTTGAAGCCTATCAGGCTTGGCCAAGTGTTTGAATAATTTTATCTTTTTGAAAATATTAGAGATGATCATCAAGAAACTATCATGTTTTCAACCTATGGTGATAATGATTATGTTGCTCCATATGAGTTCATAAATGAGATATCACATGAAGAAGAGAGTAGAGAAAAATTTGAAAATGCATATCTTAGTGAGCAAATGAAATGTGTAGTTTTAGTTCTCTTGAATATTATAGCACCTATAGTCCTATGGAAGTCATAACACTATCCAATCAATTTGAAGATTCTGAACATAGTTTCACTGTTGATGAGTCTCCTTATTGTAATATTAATGATAGAATTGTGTATGATCATTCCTCTATTGGTCATGATTATCCTCATGAATAAGAGATATAATATTTTGTTGTAAATAAGAAATATGTTGATAATGATTGGAATTCATATTTGTTTGATAAGGAACAACTTTCTTCTTGTGAAAAGTTTTCAAAATGTGAGTCAAAGATGTTAACTAGTGATTTTGAATAAAATGATGATATGAAATATTTAGAACTTCATGTTGAGGAGGCAGGGGATTTATGAAAACAATGAATGTATTGGAAAACTACTTATTTGATGAGCCTCCATCTTCATCAGTTAATATAAATGATGATCCTTATTGGTGTAGATATAATCCACTGTCTACTAAGAATTATGATGATGCATCTAACAAATTGTTAGGATGTGGCTTCAGGGAAATAAATCAACACATTGATGAGCTCCTAGAGGGAATTACCTATGAATGTTTTAGATTTGAAATAGATTTTGTAGACAAGGTTGAGTATCATGATTCCAACTACTTGGGAGAGTATGAACACTTCCAATTTCTAGTTCAGTTGGGAGGTATTTTGATGGAACACGGAAATAAGGTGAAGAGCAAGGAATTTTATTTTCAGTATGAACATGTTTCATGTGATGAATATAACACATATGTGTCATGTAATGATGAATATTTTCAATTAATTTTTGAGTGTAGATTGTAGATTAACATAAATAATGGTGATAGTGGCAAGTTTAGACATGTGGTGGTGATGGTCAATGCAAATGCTAGCGACAGGGTTATTTTGTGAGTAGTTCATTACAGTGTTTTCAAACCTGACATATTCTATATAGTAGAAAATAAAGTGTTTTATAGATGTAAATATTGGTACTTCCTTTTTGGGGGCCTAGGGCCACCAAATGAAATTTGAAAAATGAGTTCCAATGCAACATAAATAAGTAGTTCTAATGCACCCAATGTACTTGGCACTTGGTCTACTCCCTAGAGATCAAGAATCTCACCATTCCTACAAGGGGCATACATCCCCAATTGGAGACACTAATGGAACACACAAAATTTTCAAATTTTGAGTGCCATAATGAAAAAAGTTGTTTTGCACACTCAAAAGTGCACCTAAAAAATATGCCCTAGTGGCCTACTTTGGAAGGTCATAAATATAAGGCAGTTGATTTTCATGGAAAATACCATGGTGAGTGTATTCATCTGAAATACGTGAACATGTACATCATATTTTAGCCCCTTGTGATAAGTTTTTGAAGCAAAAAGTTGGAGGGTTCTAGGACTATTTTACTGTTTGCAAATTCTCAAGCTTGTGAAGTTGCCTCTTGTTCAAATTGATATTTCACAACTAGATGATCATCATGTCAAATGGATTTTTTCCCTACATTCCCATCAAATTCATATTCTCCCTAGTCTATCTTAAGAGCCTTGGGATCATATTTTATATTTTTAACAAGTCAAAAGAAAATGCAGTTTGTTCTAATTTTACATCTGCATTTCTTGAATGTTTCAAGGAGGTCAACTTTGACCCCTCATATCTTATGAAAATGTTGATTGAAGGAAATTCCTCTTTTAAACATACTTAATGGACCTAAATGACCTAGTGTTTCTAGTGGTAGGTTCATTGGAGGTGATTTGGTATTTTTTGAAGTGGTGACTTAGTGAGCCCTAATTGGTTTTGGACAAGTGTAGTTGTAGAAAAGTCTAACTGGGCCACTTTGGAATTGAATATATTGTATCTTGTGAAATTTTTTTTGAGATGTTTTTTGCACTAAATTCTTGGATCAATTTTATGCACCCTTGTGAGTCTTCATGGCTTCAGAAGATCGTTTGACTAGTTTTCAGGGGCGATTCCATAGCCCACCAAACTAGTTTTTACTATAGTGAAAATATGCTAGAAAAAAAATTTAATGATAACCCACTCAAGTTTTTTATTCCAAAAGCATTAAAAAGTTTCCTTGGGTCAATTCAGGATGACAACTTGTTCTAAACGGTGTTTTTTTATTTGGGTCGACAAAGGGACCTGACTTGTGGCATACAACTTTAGGGCAACTCAATATAAAGGGAACAAAGATTGCTTCCATTGTTGTTTCCAAATCTAAGACAATTCAAGGCTAAGATGGGGCTTGTGCCATGATAGTTTGAATTAGATAATAGAGTTTTACATTAATCATTGGAGACTTTATTAGTTGAGAAGATCATGATTCAGAAGCACTGATTCAAATGTTGAATTTAAATCAGAATAAGCTTTATAATAAATAAGTTCTCATAACTTCCATTTCAAACTTTCTAAATTGGATACTGAGGCAACATATATTGAGAAGACTATAAAACTATACATGTTGTATCTACTAATGGTCTGCCTCAAACATAGTGTAACTAGTCTGAGTGCCAACAAGGATGAACTATGTAATACCTCCATGTTGTTGATAATATTTGCTACTATTTGTTACTTTTATATGTTAGTGTGATACTGATTTGTGATGGTGATTAACTCACCGACCTGGCATGTGCAGATGCGTAGTTTAGTTGATTGTTACATTTGACATTATTATGATGATTTATGATACTTTATGGGGTGTTTGGATTATTTTATTATGCAATGAATTTTCATTAATATCATATATGTTGATGTTGTGATTCTATGATGTTTAATTTGGTTACAGTAATACATTATAATGCAATGGTTTAATAATTAGTTACGATGTGATCAGTTAATTTAGGAATGTTATTTCATATTTGATATTGTAATTGTTAGTATAGCTTAGGTGAGAGGATATTGTAGCACCACTCATTTACGATTGCCCTGCTACGCTGCAATTCCTTCTCACGATAGGATGTTTTGATTATGTATATATACATGTTACTTGACGTTTATTGGTATGCAAGATTTGCAGGAATAAGTCTCAATTGCACCTGCTTCGGCAGGACAGGGAGAACATTAAACTAACCCAATGGCTAAAATGTTGAAAAAGGGAGTTGATTTGGAAGTGTCCCCATCCCAAGTTCATCTTCCTATTGTGAGTTGTTGTGTCATGACTGAGGTTTTGTCATTGTCATTGTGTAGTTTGATTGTTGAGTATTTATTTTATTTATGGTTAGTGTTTATTTAATTAATCTTATTTTATAAGATAATTAATTAATGTTGTCTTGTTACTTGATTTAATTGTGAGTTAGTAAAATGTTAAATTTAAATATATGGTAAATTAAAAAGTATTTAATTAATTAAAGTGTAAGAAATTAAATTAAATGAATATTGATGATGATAATTAAATATTATCTTTTATTAATATTAAATTAGAAAATATTGTGTGATAATATCTTGTGAAAATAAATTATTTTTAATTAAAAATTGTAGATAAGTGTGTGCTTTTAAAAGCTGGAAAAAGGACCAATAAGGGAAGAGGATTTTTGAGGAAAAAATGGAAGAGCTTTATTTATTTTTATTTATTATTTTTTTGAGAGAGTTTTTGAGACACATGAGATTTTTTTGTTGTTTTGGTCTGTAAAAGAAAAGAAAAATAGCTTTGTTTGGTGCTTCTAGGTAAAAAGGATTTTTTTGAAGAAAGATAGATTTAAAAGGGAGCTGCAGGCGGGAAATCGGGAAGAGGCTACAGAAGGGATCCTACATCAAATGAAGGACTCCAGATTTTCATCTTTTAAGTTATTATTATTTTATTGTTCCATAAGCAAAATCTACTTTTTGTGTTTTTGAAGATCAATTTCTCTATATTTTCTTTGAATGAGGTTTTCTGTGATTGGAAGTTGTTTGTTATAAACATTTGAATTTTTCTATAGAAAATCTATAGTTAAACCCTTCAAAAAATTTCAATAAAGTGAGTTGAGAAATTATTTGTTGGAAAGAAATTAGATTTGCCAAACATTATATTGATATTTTTGTTTAAAGAGGGTTTTGTTTTGTCATGTTAAATTCTTAAATTTTCTGTTGAAAACTATAGTTAAATCTTCTATTGGAAACTATAGTTAAATTCTTAAATTTTTTGTTGGAAACTATAGTTAACACAATTTGGTTGAGAAAATATTGTTTTGGAAATGAAAACCATTTTTATTATATTGAATTTGCATACCCAATTTATTTATGTGATTGTTTGAAACTTATGATTATATATATATAATGTTTGGTTGCATTTTAAAATATATGTATTCATTCAAAGTTTGTGATTGTTGCATGAATAAATTAAAAATGCAAATTTTCATTTTCACGTTTTTATTTATTTATTTCTCTGAATCGAAATATATATATATATATAGATTATGATTTTATTACTGGTTTCGGGCTTTAAATAGTAGAGTAAATTATATTTATAGGGTAAAAGAACAAAGTTGTGTCACACTTTCAGCTAACTTATCAGCACAATTGAATTTAAGTATTTCTAACTAAAAATCAATTTTGGTCAAACATATGATCTAGTAACATTCATTCTACCTAAGTTAGATGCTTCCACAACTTTTTCAACCAAAATTGTTGGCTAAAAATGTATGGAGCATCACTTTGAGTCCAATTTACCAAAAAATATAAATTATTTGAAAAACTTGAAGTTTCAATAACTCTTGCTAATGTAAACAACATTTTTTTTTAAATATAAAAATACCCTTTTGTAGATCCATAAGTGTAGTTTTCAAAAATATATTTATTTTAATAGTTCAATTATTTTTTATATTTTATTTTTTATTTTTACTAAAAGTTGTTTTTTATTACAAAAATATAAGGTTGATTACTATGCCAAGGAAAAATACTAAACTTATTAAAAAAAAAAAGAAAAAAATATGATGCACTAAATAAAAGAATCTATTTTAAGATGGTATAATTTTGTTTCCATTTTAGATAAATATTTAATATGAAAGTTGACGTCCGATGAAAACAGTTGTTTTTTTATTCACGCACATTTTAATATTTATTTAAAAATATATCCATGCACTAAAAATTTCGGGTTATATATATGCACAAAAAATTGAAAGAAAAAAAAAAATAAAATTTTACTATAAAAAGTTTGACGTCCCATGCAACTTCATTTTTCAGTACTCTTATCATCAAGTAAATTATAGTTTTAATTTAATAGAAACTAGTTTTTAAA
>VDFB02084803.1:0-28374 GCA_007258455.2 Sequoia sempervirens
AAATGGGGTCATAATAAACATTATAAAGTATTAAAATACTCCTCTTGAGGTGTCCCACTCAAAAGCTCACTTTTTTAAAACAACTTAAGTCATTACTCTAGGCCAAGGGGCCAAAATAACATTAAAATATTTAAATGACTTAAATAAATCATTTTACCAAAATGAGCCTCAAAATGTTGAAAGCCAAATATACCCAAACTGCATTGCTCGAAATAGAAAACACTCTGAACTACTGAACTGCTACCAACCGAGACACTGCCAAAAATAGAACTTACTAAAAATAGCATACTGCTAAAAATAGTAAATTGTTCCAAACTCATTTTCACCACAATCCGAGCAGTCGACATAACTTACTAAAAATAGTAAGTCCTGGAAAAGTTGCTTGATCCAGATGCATGTCATACCATTGCGAAGCTTTCTAAAAACCCAGAAAGATTCTAGAGTCCAAATCTCAAAACTGCAATATGCAAACCCCTGAAAACACCAAAAACCTCCAAACAGTTGGAAACCCTAATTTTACCTCTGACGAGACTACGGGCATCCAGAATAGGTTGACGGGCCACTGCATTGCTTACTGTTGAGAAGGTGACATTACATTGGGGTTGGTTGGTAGCAACCAAAGCCGATCACAACTAGAAGAGGAATACAATCTCCATTGAGAACAAGGGTTGGAAATATGTAATTGATTTAAAGAACCAAGTCGTAAATGAGGAAGCAGCTTCCTCCGATTAGTCAGATTCAGGCTCCGAAGAAGAATGTAGAAGCATGATTTGGGTCTGATAGAGCCAAATGACGAAGGGATTTTGGAATTACAATCATGCTCGAAGGATGAAACAAATTCTCTCCATGACCTATTTTACTGGCAAATGGAGGACTATGAGGTATTTTTGTCTACTTGTAAATTTCTTGAAGCTACGACTCTCAGTGAAGAGCAATAGATGAAAAATGATTTTGAAAAGTTGGACAGTTTATATGTGTGGGATGCAATCCATGGTTG
The DNA here is from genome assembly GCA_007258455.2 of Sequoia sempervirens. Classification (NCBI taxonomy): domain Eukaryota; kingdom Viridiplantae; phylum Streptophyta; class Pinopsida; order Cupressales; family Cupressaceae; genus Sequoia; species Sequoia sempervirens. Next base: position 998 of record VDFB02084803.1, read on the forward strand.
GAAAAAGACGACAGCTGTAGTAGAGGTATCCTACTTTGTAGAAGAATGCAAAATTATTGACGATATGTCTCAAAGTACCAAGAGCAAAATATTTAATCTAGAGCATACAAATACTTGTCAAGGCAAATCAACTTTCACAAAAAAAACTATAGAAAAAGAAAAAGAGAAAATTAGAAAATAAGGAAAGATTGGAATGGAAAAGGAGAAAATATTATATTAAAAATTTAAATTCAGCAATTGAAGGAGAAAATAAGAAAAGGCTCGACTATATCGTATGACAAGTAAAGAAGTACATTGTATGACAATCTTACTCAGTGTGCATCGTACAACCACCATTCCCTTGCATAGTACGATCACCATCCTCTCACATTGTACAATGGGTCTTTCACATAGTATGGCATATCTCATTCGTAAGGTTGCATTAGGTGAATGGTGTATGGTTCTCTTGTTTCTTCATCATATGACCCTTGCATGCTTCCTTCATAGTACAACTTAAGGTGAAATTCATTGTCTGCATTGTATGACCTGTATCATCATTTTGCATCATGGTGTTGTGTAATGTCCCCTTCTCAATTGTGATCATTTCAGTTGACTGTTGGCCCATTTTGGAGACCCGTAGGCTACTTGGAGGGTGAAAATTAAGGTTTCCCGTTTTTGAGGAGGTTGTTGCTTGAAGTTTGGAGATTGGATTGCGGATTCTTTCTGGGTTTTCAGAAAGCTTCACAGTGGTATAGCATGTATGGTGATCTGAGCAACTTCGGGAATTTGCTATTTTTAGTAACTTCCATTTCTGGCAGTGGTCCTGTTGGCTTTAGTACAGTTGGCTTTCTTCTTCAACCGGTTCAATTGGTATTGTGATTTTCGGCCTTTTGATGCATTTTCTGGAGAGATAAGTTAATTTAATTAAAATAATGTTTTATTTTAATGTTATAACCCCTTGGCCTAAGCTCTATCACTTTATGTTGTTTTAAAAAAGGGGGCTTCAAGGGTGGTTATCTCATCAGGAGATAATTTTTCCAAGCCTTTCGACTACCGGATTTTTCCAAGCCTTTTGAGCTGCAATGTGATGCATCAGGAGAAGGTGTTGGTGCTGTTTTGATGCAAGATAAGCATCCCATTGTGTTTGAAAGCAGAAAATTAAGAGGTGTTGAAAGGACTTACTTCATCTATGACAAAGAAATGCTTGTAATCATGCATGCATTAGCTAAGTTCAGACAATATTTGGTGGGGAGCAAATTCGTTGTCAAAACTGATCACAATAGTCTCAAGCACTTCATGCATCAAAAGGACTTGAACGAAAGACAACAAAAGTGGGTGAGTAAGCTCCAAGCTTACGATTTTGACTTTGAATATGTCAAGGGGAAAACCAACATTGTGACAGATGCACTATCTAGGAGGCCTCATTTGAGCTCATTGTGTGAGCTTACTGTTGATTGGAAGGAGTTGTTGCTTGCTGATTATGCCAAAAATCAGTTTGCAACCAGCATCATTGAAGGTACTTTTCATGATGAAAGGCACAAAGTGGTTGATGGTTTGATACACTACAAAGGGAGGATCTTTTTGGTGGCTGATTCTAAGCTCAAAAAGAAGATTTTGATGACGTTCCATGATATTCCACTTGCTGGTCATCAAGGTTATTTCAAGACATACAGGCAGATTCGGGAAAGGTTTTCTTGGAAAGGGCTGAAAGAGGAAGTCCAACACTACATCAAGGAGTGTCCCACTTGCCAAATGAACAAAAATGAGCATTCTCTTCCAGCTGGTCTGTTGCAACCTCTTCCCATTCCCAACTAAAAATGGGAAAGCATATCAATGGACTTCATCACTGGGTTGCCTAAGGTTCAAGGCAAAGATTGTATTTATGTTGTAGTGGACAGATTAACAAAGTTTGCTCATTTTTTTGCCATCACTAGCTCATTTTCAGCAGCTCAAGTTGCAGATTTGTTTTTTCATGAAGTGTTTAGATTGCATGGGTTGCCGAAAAACATTGTGAGTGATAGGGACAACAAGTTCCTAAGCACTTTTTGGCCAGAAGTCTTCAGGATGAGTGTTACGGTGCTCACTCTAAGCACTAGTTATCACCCTCAAACTGATGGACAAACGGAGATAGTGAACAAGTGGTTGGAAGGCTATCTTAGAAACTATGTCTCAGAGCAGTAAAGGGCATCGGTGAAATGGCTTCACCTAGGGGAGTATTGCTACAACTCATCCTTCCACATGTCAATAAGGATGTTTCTATTCATGGCTCTCTATGGTTATGAGGCTCCTAGTTTTGCTGCTTTGGTGTTTGGTGATAGCAAAGCCCCTCAAGCCAAGGATTTGTTGCAGCAAAGTCGAGATATTTTGAAGTCCTTGAAGAACAACCTTCAAATAGCACAAAATCAGCAGAAGATGTACACTAATTAGCAGCGTGTTGAGCATTCATTTGAGGTTGGAGATATGGTTTATCTTTGATTTCAACCTTACAGATAGTTTACTCTCAAGAAGAGTGGAGCTGAGAAGCTCAAACCTCGTTTCTATGGGCCATTCAAAATCATCAGAAAGGTTGGAGCAGTGGCTTATGAGTTGGAGCTACCATCGAGTAGCAAGGTTCACAATGTCTTCCATGTGTTGGAGCAGTGGCTTATGAGTTGGAGCTACCATCGAGTAGCAAGGTTCACAATGTCTTCCATGTGTCTCGCCTCAAGAAGGCACTGAGACACAATGTTGTTGCTTCATCACAGTTGCCTCTCTTGGACAAAAAAGGACAGCTGATTTTGATTCCAGAGGAGATTATTAATTCTAGAGAGCGTTCTTTGAGAAGAACAATCAAAGAATACTTGGTGAAGTGAAAGAACTTGCCTTTGGAAGATGCAACTTGGGAGAATGAGGAGATTCTGCAGCATCCAGACTTGCGATTGCTTGAGGGCAAGCAATCTTGGGGAGGGCGGACTGTAATGTCCCCTTCTCAATTGTGATCATTTTAGTTGACTATTGGCCTATTCCGGAGACCCGTAGGCTACTCGAAGGGTGAAAATTAGGGTTTCCCGTTTTTGAGGAGGTTGTTGCTTGAAGTTTGGACATTGGATTGCAGATTCTTTCTGGGTTTTCAGAAAGCTTCGCAATGGTATAGCATGCATGGTGATCCAAGCAACTTCGAGAATTTGCTATTTTTAGTAAATTCCATTTCTAGCAGTGGACCTCTTGGCTTCAGTACAGTTGGCTCTCTTCTTCAGCCGATTCAGTAGGTATTGTGATTTTCGGCCTTTTGATGCATTTTATGGAGAGATAAGTTAATTTAATTAAAATAATGTTTTATTTTAATGTTATAACCCCTTGGCCTAAGCTCTATCACTTTATGTTGTTTTAAAAAAGGGGGACTTCAAGGGTGGTTATCTTATCAGGAGATAATTTATATTTTCTAAGGCCAAATTCTATGTTGGAGAAGTGGGACGCCCACTTGGTGAGAAGGTTAATTTTATTAAAAGGTAAAATGTTGCCTCATGAAATGGGACGCCACTTTTGGAGGGAAAAGGGGTAAAGTCAAATTTGAACTTGGGCGCCCTTCTTGAAGCTTCTAGAAGTCTTCTCTCAAATCTATAAAAGCATGCCTCTGCTCTTCAGTTCTTCATCTCTTGTCTTCATTAATGTTATGCTGTCGGAATGGTAACAGAGTTGCTTTGAGGAAAGCACACCTCCTAGCATAGGCTTGACTTCTTGCTTGAAAGATAGCAACTAGTTGAGAGATTAGTTTGTAGTGGGTTTCTTGCACTTGTAGTTGGGTTTCTTGCATATTGTAACCGAGTCCTTGCATTTTCAGTCAAATTTTGGAGTTGCTGGTTAGAGTTGCTAAATGTGTGTTTTGCTCATAAATTTCAAAATAAAATTATTCTCATTCTGGGTACTGAATCATTGTGTTTCCTTGTTAGGGGCGAACCCTTCTCGTCAAATTGCAGATTTTATTAACATGAAATGGATTTTCTAGAGAGAAATCGCCTCTCCTTGAGGGCCGTACCATTCTGAGCATATCTTGAATTTTGTGCAAAATAAATAAGGGTCTTTTGGAGTGGTTTCAGTGTTCCATCTTGGGCTCCATCATCAATGGAACATTATGCATTTGATTTTGGGTCAATAGAGTGAGTTTTGAGTGAGATATATGCATTTTAGTGAATTGCTAGGTTGCTGGTTATGCATTTTCAGTGCAGGTCTGTCAAAAATCAGATTAAGAAAAGTAGGTGTTTTGAGTGGGTTTGAGTCTAGAAAGTTTTATAGTGCATTGGTGAGGTAGTATACATTATTGCAGCTTTGAAGGGCCCTAATCTTGTGTTCTTGGTAGGTATTCTATCTCATTGTAAGCTGAACAGTAGTACTATTAGCATTCTCACTTCTTTCTTACTTTCTTATTTGTACTTCCCACTGAATAAGTGGAAGAGGCTGGCTTGCCGCCTATTTACTTTCAGAAATTGCATTGTACTTCAAATTGCTGATCGGCTGAGCTGTCACAAAACTCATGGATCCTCTGACCATATGCTCGTCCCTCCTCTCACCTCGGGTCTCAGGGCGCATTCTTGGTTAGAGTTACTTTCAGTCAGCAGTTTGTAGGGACCCTCTGACCATATGCTCGCCCCTCCTCCTACATAAGGTCTTAGGGCGCATTCTTGGTTAGAGTTACTTTAGTTCAACAGTGCATAAGATCCTCTGACCATATGCTCACACCTTGCCCAACATCGGGATCCTGGTGTAGATCCTTGGTTAGAGTTGCTTTCCGCATCGTTTTGGTTTTAGAGCTAACCTTAACAAGTGCGTGTTGCATTGCCTATTGTAATCAAAAATAATTTTTTTTTTTGGTCTGGTTCATTACATGTTGCCATTGCCCTCCTTCAATGTATGACACAGTACATTGTTTTCCTTGCAGCATCGTATGGATATATCTTGCCAACAGTCATATGCCATCCCCCATATGATGACAAATTTGCAACCACATTGTATGACCAAAAATTCAGAATTGCGGGGTTTTGGTGGTCGATGTCATACGACCATCAACAATCGTACGACAACTTCTTTCCCTAGTCGACACTGTATGGCTTGATTGTATGACCCTTAAATTGTACAACTGTAAGATCCCTTTCTAGAATGTATGATATTTTTGCGATTGTTTTCAGTTTGACAGATGTTCCATTTTGTCAAACATATCTCATTACATTGCAAGCATTAAGATGATATTTAAACAGAATGCATAAACAGATTTAACAATCAGATTCTACAACTCCATTCCTTCATGTTTGACTGTCATACAATGATATATTCACTGATATACATCCACAGCCTATTACAAAACCAATCTGAGTGCTAAAATGGAACTGTCATGCAAATACGGACACTCATAAATCTATTACAGCAGCATATATTTTACACATTCATCAGATTGAGTACAGCAGCAATTACAACATAGAGATAGATATATCTCAAACCAAATGTAACCCTGACAGTGTATATTTCTGAGCAGAAGCTTTACACAGTAGATACACTCAGAAATGCATAACATAGCACAAGAGATATTCAGATATAAATACCAGGTTTACATGTAACTCCAGTATATGACTCCTCCGGGTATGAAGAGCGCCCAACAGCAAGAATCCTCAAAGAATGAAGAATGGCAATTATCTAATGCAACAATGATCACATCCAGCTTAACCCCTACACCCAGCTCTATCCTATGCGAATACAACAGCTATAGACACCATAATAATCAGATTGCAGTCCAATAAGAAGGCATTGTCTTCACACACAGACCCATGCCTCCTTAGACTATCATGCCTTGATCAAACAAGCCTCCATGCCTTGACAAACTGCCTCAAACTTAGGCGTTAAGTTCTAGAATGCACAACAGGTTCAATATTGCTCACGACGTCCTTGGTTATCATGCCTATGCACATGAACTCACCATTAATGCTTCCATGCCCTCAATACAAGAACTCACAACTTGCCTTGTTGCACATACAGTCTTTCCCAAACAAAATGTCACCCTTGCCAACAAGAATATCCACACAAGTAAATGAAGCTTCAATCACAGGAAATATAACGACCTAGCTGGTGTGTAGCGAGCTAATTGCTCTTCTCTCTTTGTGCAGGTATAAACCCCCATCATTTCATTCCTTCCAGGGTGGTCATCTAGTTTCCTAAACCCCAACTTCAGAATATCACAAAATGCAGTTGCTCTCGAAGCTGAATGGTAATCGTTTACCTCAATTTTGTCTCCGCAAAAAACTCACAAAATTGCCATGGAAGTCCAACTGGAAATCCTGAGTGATTTTCCCTTCGAACTAGCTAGGGAGGAATCGTTTCACCACCAAAACTGATCTTCTTTGAGAGGGTTTCTGTCACATCCCTGAAATAACAATACCATAAAAAACCAAGTGTTAAAATACAAATAAATAAATAGCAATGTTAATATTAAATTTAAAATAAATATGTAATATAAAAATATATAAATATGAAATAACAATTATAATAATATTAAATAAATAGATATCTAATATAAAACATGTAAACATAAAATAGTACATATAAAATAATATAAAAATAAATATATTAACAATAAAACTTAATTTATAAATACAATAGTAAAATAAGAACATATAAACTGCAGCGATTAATAAAGGAGATGGTTAATAGCAGTCATTATACTCCCTAAGGAAGGCAGCCATAATATTATATGGTGTAGCAATTAACTAAATGCAGCAATTATTAAAAGGGAAACAAAGACTAAAAAGCAGCATACCCAGCGATTAATAATAGACAGAGAAAATTACAAGCAGCGATTGATATTGGTAGTTAAAGAAGGGAGTTTAGAGGGCAGCGATTAGCATAAGAGATGGTTAATAAAAGTGGTGTCTTTTCTAAGGGTCATCTCTTTTAAAAGAGATACATCCCTTCATGTGAAAATATAAAGTCATAAAAAGGGATAAATGAATCAAGGAAAAGGAAGGTAGAAATGAGATGGATGAAGAAGTATTGAACATAGAAGGAAACGTGACTGCATAGCAGTTGATAAAATTCGTAATCTGGAATAGTAATACATCTGGTTGTAAGTATACACAAATTTCATTGTATTGGCTTGCAGATATAATATATATGTTAGAATCTGTAGGATAGGATCCCTAGTAATGTTCTTATTGCATATTTACAATTACAGTTCTAGAATAGAGTAGTAGGTATTTTCAGAATTTAGGAAATAGCATGTCATAGGTGTATATGGTGATTGGACTCAATTACAATCAGAGCTCATAAAGTAGAATCATGGGTGCATTTTTTTATTATGGTTCACTGTCATTTATTAATTTCTAATATTCACTGTCTATTGGTTACTTATGGTTATAGTATATGTAGAAATTATATGCATATTATATAGCTAGTTTATATTATGACATCCACGTTCCATCATGGTGGGGAAAAGATAAAGGAAGGGAAATCAGCAGATCAAACCAAAGGTAAGTACTTTCCTAAATATAAATAGGAAGTTGATAGGGGTTTATATATTTAGAAAATAATATCTGTTAAATATATTATGAATGTAGGTATTCATGATTGACAAATATATTGGAATTGATAATTGATAAATATTTGATAATAATAAATATTGATGTAGATATTAATATTTGGTAATTGATAAATATATTAATATTTGATATTGATAAATATATTAATGTAGATATTAATATATGATAAGTGAATGCATAGAGAGATTAAATATTACTTTCCAATGGATATTTACATGTCAATATACTGAGTTCATCTATACAGCATAAGCGATTGACAAACACCCTGAATTGATCTAAAGGGATGTTATTTACAAGAGTCCAATAATGATGCTTGCAGCAATTATTGGATATTATAAGCTATTATGACTTTACCTTGAGAATAGACTTTGGGCCAAAACTCCCTTTCGCTAGCACTCAATAAGGATCGCGTGGAAGAAGAACAAATCAATAGATCATATACGTCTGGAAGCCTCAGCCGCGTGCCAAGAACAGAGGTAAGTATCCTCCCATGAATGTTAAATTATAAATGCTGTTAATAGGCGGGTTTCCTACAGGGAACTATGTGTAGTTGTATAAACAGATCTGAATCATTTCACAGGGCATTGGTAGTCCTATTTGCGGATCTCGGACATGGACTCGGGCCATACCCGCCGAGTCCACTCGCCCGGACTCGGGAGTCGAGTCAGGAGAGTCCTGGGTCAGGACTCGGGAGTCCAACCTCGGACTCGGAGAGTCCTGAGGTCAGACTCGGGAGTCCCAACTCAGGACTCTCCTGTGTGGCTGGGAGTCCAAAGGGGTTAAAAAGAGTCCTGAGGTTGGACTCGGGAGTCCCAACCCAGAACTCTCCTGTGTGGCTGGGAGTCAAAAGGGGTTAAAAACCCATGTTTTTTTAACTTTTTCTTTCATTTTAACACTCAAGTTTGTGAAATAGAGGTCTGCAAATTGAATTGGGGTTGAAAGAAGCCAAGATTATATGTAAACATTTATAATCTTATGATGTTATACATTGAAACTATGAGTATTTGATGACTATGAATGATTAAATTTCAATTATTGAGTGTTTGATGATCATATGACATGTAATATTTGAATTATGAGTGTTTGATAATCAAATTAGGCTCTTATGTTCTCTAAATGCATTAATTTGTTCTTGTTTTTTTGTAAAACTACGGTTTTTTTTTTGCCGAGTCCTAGCCGAGTCTTTTCCCGAGTCCGTGCCGAGTCCCGAGTCCGAGTCATATTTTGGGCTGCGAGTCAGGCGTCCGAAGTTTTCCAACTATGGGTAGTCCTATGGTTTAATGTAAGATTTCATATGAAGGCTTTATGAGATTCCTGATTGTGTAGAAATCGACCAAACATATCCATCGAACTGTTAAGGATAGAAATGAAGTGAAACTTCATAATCAAAATCTAGCATAATCCCTAACTCGTAGTGTATCGAACTAATGACCATACTTTGTGATCAACTATATAAAGAATATATACTTACTAAATGTGAAATGTAATAAACAAATGTCAATTCACTAAGTTACTAGACAAATCTAAAATATGCCAATTTATAATTTATTAAACACAATGATATAGTCTACAACAATGAATGTCTCTTTGAGTGATGATGGCTGTACTACTCCGTGAATAGACTTCGACCAAAATCTCTTTCATAACGCTCGATGAGGATAGGGAGTTTGTGGAAGGGAAAGGCGGGTAAATCCATCCAATGTTGGATGGAGCCAAAGACGGGTAACCAACCTTGAGGGTGTCCAATTTGAGATGGTGCACACACCCTTGGCACAGTAAATCTACCATCCCACGAGGTTAGGGAGAGAAATGAGGCGAAGGTCTATTCCATCGGAAGTAAACATTCTTTCATGATCATAATAGTAATACCCTAGATGATAATATATTTCTGTCTCATTCTTAAAATATGCAAAGTTGAAAGGAACTAAACATTGAATTATATGCCTAATTGTTATCTCATATATATATATATATATATATATATAGGATTCAAAGCAATTTACCTAAATAAAATGATGTGTCAGTAAAATACATTATATGTCTTAATTTGATGTTTCTGTTTTTCTAGGGTTGTTAAACTAGGGGACATTATAGTTTCTGTCCTCCCAAAGGTTGAGATGAACTAGGTTCAATATCTCAACCCACAAGGATTTCAATAAGAAAAATAAAATAAACTTCAACATACCCAAATGAGCTCTCATATCCTTCTTTTATACTTTTCTTGCCAACTCTCCATAAGCTTCTATTTATAATTCACTTTTAATTCAAACTCCCATTCAGCTCTGAATAAGACCTTTTTATTAAAATAATGATAATTGGACACACAAGGTCCTCGTTTAATGTTACCATGATTTAAAATATTTCATCCCAGTTTCAACAAGCTATAACACTAAGGTTCCTTTTAAATATTTTAAATAATATTTAGCAACCTTAGTAAATTAATTAAGATATAGCCATTAATATACTCATTTTGCTGAAATTGTCAAAATGCATCAAAATCGGAAATTGACTGCATAGGAGTGATCCTAATGAAGAATAATGATAAACGGAGCCAGCTAGATGACTTTTTATCTATGTTCCACGACGATTCAGGAATGGGGACGGGGGGATGGTAGGGAGCACGTTTCTTGGACGTTTCTTAGGGGGCCATTTTTAGGGGACGGTAGGGGACGGCGATATACAAATATCTCTCTCTCTCTCTCTCTATATATATATATATATGAATTTTTCCAATATATTATAGAGAGAGGGAGGGAAAGAGAGAGATATGTCAATAATTGATAAGTATAACAACAATATCAATATGTAAATATGCACTAAAGATAAGCAGACAGTCTACACTATAGAAATCATAAAGAATTCACAACAAAATTTGTAAGCATGTACAGTTGCACTATGAATTTGAAATTTGAATAGCATCCTCATGATCGTCTATGTCATCTCTATCATAGTGCATATTTTAGTATATATATATATATATATACATATATACAAATATCTCTCTCTCTCTCTCTCTCTATATATATATATATATATCTATATGAATTTTTCCAATATATTATAGAGAGATAGAGGGAAAGAGAGAGATATGTCAATAATTGATAAGTATAACAACAATATCAATATGTAAATATGCACTAAAGATAAGCAGACAGTCTACACTATAGAAATCAGAAAGAATTCACAACTAAATTTGTAAGCATGTACAGTTGCACTATGAGTTTGAAATTTGAATAGCATCCTCATGATCGCCTATGTCATCTCTATCATAGTGCATATTGTTAGTGTTTGGTAGCTTTGGGAGATATTTTCCCTTATATAAAATGTAATCAAGGTAGGTCGACCCCTTTCTTCACAAAGAAAATTATATTTAGTTCTAGATCAGCCCTAGAAAGGAGGGTGCCTAGCATTGTATATAAAGAGGATGAAGTCCTCTCATTTGATCATCAACTCATTCACTCCTCAATACACATTTCCAAGCAGCAGTTCACATCTTTTAGCCGCAGATCTGATTCTTTGAAGAAGTATTATTATTCGCTTAAGGAGAAGTAGCATATATTATTGTATAAGACTTGGCCAAATTCAAGGGCCTGATTTTGTATGCAGCCTTCTGTACTTATTCTTTCAATTTATAAGAGAATATTATTTGCTGGGTTTTTCTCCCTCGAGTAGGACGGTTTTCCCAGGGTAAAATTGTTGTGTTCATTGTCCTTGTGTTGTATTTTCTGCTTGCTTACATTTCTGATCTAAAATTAACATGGTATCAGAGCGGGTTCAGGAAATTCAATCAGATTTGTCTAAGCAAACATTGCAGGTTGACAATCTTAGAAATTTGTTAAGTCTTCATGGAAGACAAATTTCTGAATTTTTTAAGAGGATTAAAGCCATATGAACCGCCTTAGATTGTACTACAAGCCATTAAAATAGAAGCCATCAAAGTGTCGAAATGGAGGAATATGAAGGGGATTGAGCATCTTCATATATTGTCCGAACATTTCAATCGCCTAGTGGCCATGGTCGATGTAGTGTAAAGGAGAAGACACAGATGATTTGGAGTCCTTTCCATTAGTAATTCCTCTAAAGAATTTGGGAGGTGCTTTTGTAATTTGTCGGGAGCCTAAAAAGAGAGTTGCACTTCTAGAAACATCACATGCAGGGCTTGACGAGTGAACATGAACAATCGGGTGTTCTAAACAAGCTTTCCTTATAGGATATGGGTCGCCAGAAATACTTTGAGTGAAGAAAGGATGATATATCAATACATTCATTGCTGTAAATGCGACTAAAGCTGGTGAATAGTTAATCGTGGGATTTGAATGTCATTCGTTTTGCCGTTACATCCAAGATTGCTAGAGGATTTTAATAATTACTGCTAGTTGCATTGTAAATTGGGATAAAGATGGATCTTTTAGTTGTTTCCACTGTGAAGAACATCGTGTATATGTTTAAGGCCAATTTGAATGTGTGATGTGGAAAGAATAAGCAAGGCGTATCCTTCTTAGTTATCGGGAGCTCCTTATTTTTGCATCATCAGTTATTTAATTTAGTAAGCCGTCTCTATATAGGGGTTATCGCTGCAATTAGGAAAGGTGCGATGCCTCAAAATTCCATTGACTGTTATTTTCCTTTGAAGAGCTTCAAATGTCTGTCAATTGGCAAAGGAGGATATCGTGGCATATGACCAAACACGGAAGAAGAAATGGCAATAGTCATATGTGGTCTTCTTGAAGATACATCTTCTTGGACAATCGATACAAGTGAAGAATTCACGTAGAGCTAAAACATATTTCTTAGTGCCGGAAATTACAGGGAGTTTTGATAAGGCAAATCCTGGCAAATTGTATTTGAGACGGAAATGAAGAATGAGCCCGATGTATCAACGCTGAGAGGTGAAATTCAAAGTTGTCGATATTTAATCTTTGGCTTTCGTATTTAATATCTGAAGTTGGCTTAAGAATTACCAAGGCGGAAATTTAAGAACTCATGATCGAGGTTGGCAAAGACTGCAAAATTGTGATTGCTGTGGTGACATGGAATTCTATGCTTGCTAGATATGTTTAGAATGAAAATGCTAGGGAGGCCTTGGCTGTCTTTTATCAAATGCAACTAGGCAGATCTTGTGTGTATTTTTTTAGCGAAAATTTTGGAAGCAAAAATCAGTCATATTTTTAGGGCAGTGACGGAAGTGTTGTAGAGACGGGCTAATTTAGTTGCGTCCATCCCTATTCTCTATGCAATTGTGTTTGATCTGAAAATATGAGGTCAGTTGCATGGGATGGCAACACTGAGGGTAGCGAAGATGAGACACAGCTACAGGTCTAGCTCAATGGTGTACCAACAATAAAGAGATAAGTATTTTATTTTTGTACCTTTGAATAATGATCATAAATTATATGTTGTTAATAATAATTCATGCAATAACACTGGGAATAGTGAATCATGTATGCTTCTAGCATTGGTATGTATATTTCTCTTTAGGGTAGTTTGATTCTATGAACTATTATTAATCTCTCTAAAATGCAGGATGGAGAGAGATTGCATAAAGAATTGAAAGGGAGGAAGAGATTGAGGCATTCTGTGAGGAAGTCATGCCGACTGGAGAAATGAACAAACATTGAGACATAGCTTGCAGCCTTGGGATTGAGTTGTGTAGCCTCGGAAAATTAAGAGTGTTTTCAATCCGTTCAAATTAGTATAAAAGGGAAATTAAGAGTATTTTCAATTTATTCAAATTACAAAAGATTTCCAAGTAATCAACATTGTTCATAACACTTCCAAATGAGCTTAATAAAAGAGAATTTAAATTGCATTTCATAATAATAATATCAATGTAATGTTTCAAGTTTATACAAAGCATAAGTATTTCAATGACTTTCCTCATATATTCAACCATACTTGGAAGAATCAACAATTCCAATAGAAACATCTTTTCTATGCTAAGTCATAAAACTTTAATTCCTCAAATCAATGTTACATTAGATACTTTCAAATCATACTTCTATTTCAAAGTTTCAATCAAAGAATGTCAAATACATATATATTTACAACGGAGCTTCACAAGCCAATCCAAAATAATACACAAGTACATCAATAGCAAATAAAACTCGGAACCACCAGCCGCCGTGACACCTTCGGTCTGCTTGCAAGCTGGGGCCAAGAATGTGATTCAGGCGCCTTTTCCGCCCAACCACGAAGTCCATGACTTCCCCGGGTTCCTTCCTAACTCGAAGGAATCCCCGGCCCTGCATAAAGGAGCCTAGCAACCCGAAACAGTAAAACAGGAGGGAACTCTCGATGCGTGCCTGATGCCTATATGCATTTCTAACATGAGAAATAAACACATTTCTTGCAACAGGAGGTGGCAGAGACTCAAATACATATATGTTTCTAGGATTTTAAAACAAACCCATCTATTTCAATGGTACAAGTGCTTGGCCAAGCATAAATAATACAAGTAAATGGTAGTTTAGAAAAGGTAATACTACCGTCTCTGTTGGTCCACCTTCGGCACCCTGTCCCGGAAGTTACCACAGTAAAGTATGAATAAATACCAAAGCAGAAAGTTTTGCATTTTCGTTCATGTTTCAATCATTCAATTAATTCTAAAAGAATTTCAAATGTGAATTTCAGAACATCCTTTGAAAGAAAAATTGTAAATTCAGTAGTAAATTTCGTTTACTCTTTTTGTAAGTAATCCTTTTCTGATTTGGATAAAGGCTCTATTTTTAAAGAAGAACATGTATGTCTTAATACTTTTCAGTGCACTATTAGAAAGAAAGATTTAATCAATTTGTTTGAATGGAACAGTGTTTTCTGATTTCAGTATGTACTTCTATTCCTTCCAAGTTCAGGCTGACTGATAGTGTAATTCCCAATTTCAATACAGGTTTCAGAGTATTAATAATATACTGAAACAGTGCAATTTATTCAGAAATTTAGAGGTTTGAAAGATAATCTTGCATTCAAATTTTATGTTGTATTCCTTTACTCAGGATTGTATTTCTGTATGTAAGTATATGTCAAAGTAATCAAGATGATTTCCAGTTTACATGGTTTCTCAGAGACATTTCTGTTCTTGTTCCAGGTTTAACATTTCAGAGATACAGAGTTCATACTACTTTCTGGAAATGGTTTTCCTATTTCAACTTGCATTTTGGCACGTATATGCATGGATATCTATATATATATATAAATATATATATATATGTATGTATATACAGCTAAGTGTATATGTCTACATATATATATATATATGTGTGTGTGTGTGTGTGTGTGTGTGTGTGTGTGTGTGAAAATTCATATACAGCTGCGTGTAGTTTTGAAGAAAGAAATTCTGGTTTTTAAATCTGTTCAAAGTTCACTGGCCGTGCACACAGAATAAGACATTTTTCAGGGTTCTCTTACTGGCGTTGAGCATCATAAGGGCGCAGGAAAGCCCTTGCCCCTCCCATGGGGAGGGGGCGGGCTGTGAGGGGCTCGCGCCTCCTCCACAGGCCGCGGCCTGTGGAAGGCGCGAGCCTCCCACAGTGTCGCGTCCTTCCCATGGGGAGGACAAGGGATTAAATCCCTTCCTCATTCCTATGGTTAACAGTTTCAAAACTCAAAATAAAGAAAACATTTCGCCCAGTATATCTGCATTCGAATTTATCTCAAAGGCATTTTGAATTTATTCAGATGACAGAGTTTTTATGCAGACATTATATGCATATATATATATATGTATATATGCACGGGAATTCAGATTCCTGTGCATATATATATGTATATATATATATGTTTATATATATAATTCCCATTATACTTTAGAGCAGTTTAATAAATTGCAGATTTTGCAACAGAATGAAACCCTAATTCTGAAGAAAAGAATGTGTATTCTATATTGCAACAAAGAGAAGTAAGCTATTACCCAGTATTCAAAAACGAAATTGGAAAGATTTCTCAGTTGTTTATACTCATATCATGGAATGATGCATTTCATTCCTTCAATCTCCTTACTGCAATTTAAAATTAAATGAAGGCAAAGCATGAAAGAACCTGGCAATTTTCTTCCCAGTGCAGATGCCCAGCAATACCTTCTTGTCGCCTCTTTTCCAGAGCTCTCGGATATGACTGAATGGAAGTGCTCTTTTCTCTCTTAAAGCTCTATTCCTCTTTTCGAGGATCATGCAATTTATTTCCAGATGACAGATAAAATTCTCATGCAAATTCTAAGGATTGCCACATGCCAACAGCATTGTTGGTTTTAAGATAAAATTTCCAGAGCCCAATGTTCTCTCGGGCTGTTCATTCCTCATTATTTTGGAGAAATAACCATATTCAAAACAGAAATATATCCCCTTTATGCAACCTATTATTTCATTTTATGCAAACACAATATTCTATTTCATTATTTATTTTGTTTTATTTTTTTTTTTAATTATATTTCTTTTAAAACAGATTTTTCCTTTTTGTTGCACAAATATAAATGGGATTAATTAAAATAGAATAAGCCATATTCCTTCCACAATTTCTAAGGTTAATTAAACCATATTTTAATTTTGCTATGCTAATCAATTTCACGCAATCATATTGAAAAACAGACATGACCTAATGCAGCTACATGATTTTAAGTGGTGTGTGCGTAATCGAGAGCTTCTCCTCTTTTACCCTGTCGGGAAGCTAACCTTCTTTTCCTCAATCACACTCTTGGCCTTCGATCACCTTGGCCTTCGATCACCTGCAACTCACATGCGCTCAGGCGTGCAAAACGAAAGTGTATTAGTAACCAATGTAGAAACATAAATTTAAACAATAATTAAATCAACATTCCTATTTTATATAAAATGCACTCATAATTCTGAAAGAAAACAATTATTTTTCTACATTCCCATACACCAAAGCATTGTAGTATATTATATTGCTCTAACACGTATCATAATTCGTATATTAAATCCCATAAAGTCATGGTCAAACATCATCAGAATAAGTCATGGTCAAAATAGCATCAAAGTAAGTCATGGTCAAAATAGCATCAAAGTATGAGACGTGACAAGTTGGTGGTGCATACTCTCATGATTCTTCACTGGAGACATCTCTCGAGGGCACAAGGTCGGGTCAGCCTTGGATGGAGAGTTTGCGTCAACAAAGAAGATTGAGAAAGATGAAGACACTAAATAACGAAGAACCTATATAGATTGTCATTGCTATCAACTACTTCGAAGAGGAGGAAATGACATTTAGAGGGAGTTAAATTCCGAGAATTCAAGGTACGAGTCGAGAGCATGTCCGGGAAAAGGATTAAGGTTCTGAAGGGGAGTTCACTTCCAAAGGATTTCTTTGCAATCTTCGAGGCAGGGATCAAGAGGGAGTTCCATGACTCACTGAGAAGAAGTGAAGGTGTTAGCTAAGTGGGTTGCAGTGTTGCAAGGCCAGGTGCTAAAGTCCTTGGAAAACCTCTTCAGCTGTAGAGAACGGAATTGCACAAGGCAGTCAACCTTGTTTTGACATTGGTAGCACCGCAAGCCTATTCAAAATAGGGTGATCTGGGATGAGGTCAAGGAGGACAGTCCTGGACTCTCACAAGTCAGTAGTGCCGAAGGTGTGCATTGGAAATTGTTCCTCTAAGGCAAGCATTGCAGGAAATCTTGGTTGAGGAGGTTGATGCAAGTACTTGAAGCTTCAAAGGGAGTCACATCTTCACGAAGATTTGTTATAATGTATATTTCTCTGAGATAGAGAAATATGAGGTGAAAGCCCTCGTATAGCTCTGAGACTGAGATGAGACGTCATGTTGAGAGACTCCATGACAACATCATGTTGAGAGACTCCGTGATGAAACCTTGTTCATCTCTGAGACTAAGATGAGACGTCATGTTGAGAGACTCCATGATGAAACCTTGTACATCTCTGAGACTGAGATGTGTTTCCTTCCACACATGGGAGTAGCCATTGTGGACGTCATGTTGAGAGACTCCATGACGACATCACGTTGAGAGACTCCATGATGAACCCTTGTACATCTCTGAGACTGAGATGTGTTTTCCACACATGGGAGTAGCCATTGTGGACGTCATGTTGAGAGACTCCATGACGACATCACATTGAGAGACTCCGTGATGAACTCATACATTTTTGAGACTGAGATGTGGTTTTCCACAAATGGGTGTAGCTATTGTGGGTGTCATGTTGAGACTCCATGACGAGGATATTTGGAAAATATCTCCCTAGCTAAGAGGGAGTATTAGTGTTTGGTAGCTTCGGGAGATATTTTCCCTTAAATAAAATGTAATCAAGGCAAGTCGACCTCTTGCTTCACAAACAAAATTATATTTAGTTCTAGGTCAGCCCTAGAAAGGAGGGTGCCTAGCTTTGTATATAAAGAGGATGAAGTCCTCTCATTTGATCATCAATTCATTCACTCCTCAATTCGCATTTCCAAGCAGGAATTCACATCTTTTAGCAACATATTTGATTCTTTGAAGAAGTATTATCATTCACTCAAGGAGAAGTATCATATATTATTGTATAAGACTTGGCCAAATTCAAGGGCCTGATTTTGTATGCAGCCTTTTGCACTTATTCTTTCAATTTATAAGAGAATATTATTTGGTGGGTTTTTCTCCCTCGAGTAGGAGGGTTTTCCCAGGGTAAAATTGCTATGTTCATTGTCTCTGTGTTGTATGTTTTGTTTGCTTACATTTCTGATCTAAAATTAATGCATATTTTAGTAACTACACCTAGCTCAATGGAAAAAACCAACGCAAGGAATATATGAGAGCCCCACGACTTTTGAAACAACTGTGAACAACAATGTGAATGGCTACAAAACTTTTTGTGAAATTGCCCAGATCAGTAAGGTGCAATATTATCTTTCATTTTTCAATTTGTTTTAACTTCTTTTGGCATTTTAGGGTTTATATTAGGGTTGGGTGTCATTGTGGCCCCCCCACGCCCCTAAACAAAAAGAAAATTTTAAAAATGATTTTTAATGTTTTTTTTAATGCTAAAAGTTCCTTGTTTGTGGGAGACAGTTAGTCGTCCCCGGTACGGCTAGGGGGATGTAGTACGACGAGGGACATTTCCTACATTCCCCAGCCGTACCGAGGATAGGGAAACATCCCCAAACAGGCAGGGACATTTCTTGCCTTTTCCTGCTCTCTGGCCTATTTCGGGGATGGCAAGGGGATGTCCCGTTTGTGTCCCCCTGTCCTGGGGATGGCCGGGGACGGGGGCAGTGCATTTTGGGACAAGTGACACATCCCCGTGTAACACAACTTTTTATAAATAGAAACTCCCTCCAAAAATATTGGAGCCCAAACTAGAGGTCGAAAATAACATTCAAAAGGATCAAATAACTCCTCTAAACCATCTAAGCTCAATGGAAACATCAAATTACCCTTCCGAGTCAAGCAGACACAAACCAAAAAAACCATCTCAAACTGCAAAGCAAGAGAACCCTAAAATGGGGACATTACAATATATCCTTCTCAATGATTGCTTGTCCTCAAGCAATGCCAAGGTATCCACAATAGCAACCAACTAAAACCAACTGAACCCAAGTGTGATCCAGGGATCTCAAAATCTTTGCCGATATCCACCATGTTGTCGTTGCACTACTTTGATAAAAACAACTCATCATGACCTAAGTGAACATCACCAACACTCAAACCAAAATACCTATAAGGGTTGAAATATGTGTCATGAAAATGTCCTGCCAAGGCGACTCAATGAGATCCATATATGAAATCCCACTCTCTAACTTAATCCTAGGCAATAGGAAATATAATCTGCTCAATTCCAAAGAGTAATCCTCAGTAAACCTTCTCATAATGTCCCAAAAGTGATACAAATCAGTCCCAAATCGGAAGCCGATAACAATAGTGTCATCTTGGGAAGCATACATCCTGACCTTGATCCCCCAATTATAGACTGATAACTCCACATCGACACCAAATCCCCAAGTGTCAACAGACCCATATTGAGGACACCAACTCATCCAATCGACTGCAATCATCCCAATAATATCTGCAGATATGTCCATCAATAGCTCAAATGATTGCAGTATCCATTACTCATATTGGTGGGAGCGAATAATAAATGCTCAAGCTTTGTAAATCCTCCCACAACCTGTCCGTCTGCCCATAAACTGATGTTGACATACACTGCGTAGAAATGCTCAGGCAACTACTGTCATAAATCAATAATGTCTCATTAGCATTCCAATCCCAGATGCTATAGTGACAAACCCGTGCACACCAATCCATGCAATCAGCAGCTATCATCAATGCAAAGTCTGAAAATATCATGACCAACACCATGGAACATACCTTACACATTAATGTGTAAATAGGAAAGCAAAGAACCAAGACTGAACACCCTTCCTCAATTTGATGCCCATTGTAGTTATGCGTTTTCATGAAGTAAGGTGTAGTAAAACTATTATGAAACATCATTGTAGTATCCCTTGCAACTTCTGATCTAAAGTTTAGCTCTCAAGGAATATCTTAAGGGTTACCAAAATGCAAACAAAGATCTTGATTACTATAACCTTCTAACACTTTAGAATTTTTCACCTAAAGGAGAGGAAATAGATCAAAATGTTAATGTTCACACTTCTTAAACCACTCTAGAAAATTCCCTTCAAAACTGGCGTAAGTTTGCTTCAAGGAATTTTGTCAAACATTTCACTTGCAACCTCTTAACTTGCTGTTTCTGAGTTTTCAGTTTGTTTTGCTTGTCTTCAATTGGTCACAAATGGATGTAAATGCTTTGCAAACAACACTACGATAGCTATGTAATGATCTATGATGACAATGCAATTCTTTTTGTTTTTTCAAATGCAAATACATGATCTTCTATACAAGAAATGTGCACCTACAGCCAAGTAGCATTTCTACAAACACTTGGCATGCATACTAGTATGTTGATCATGAATGATAATTAACATGCTCAATTACAACTATATCAGACTAGCAACTTATAACTCCTTTATTGCAATATGATGTCAACTACAATGCTGATATAAAATGAGCCAAGACTCTTGGCATTACAACATATGCAATCTATGCAAATTCTGAGTACAAAATGCAGCCTTGGTATTAAATCTAGAATGCAATGAATATGCAACAAATGGCAAGAGGAACCTGGTACAATAA
Source organism: Sequoia sempervirens (assembly GCA_007258455.2). Classification (NCBI taxonomy): domain Eukaryota; kingdom Viridiplantae; phylum Streptophyta; class Pinopsida; order Cupressales; family Cupressaceae; genus Sequoia; species Sequoia sempervirens. The sequence continues at coordinate 21,669 of VDFB02084803.1, forward strand.
TTGTAGATGAGCTAGAGACTTGATAGCTACTTTTGTTGATGAAGAAGACCTTCCCAAATGAAGAAATCGAACCCCTAGTAGTGCCGCCCCTGTTCTGGATCAGATTGCTTGTAATAAAATATTAACAACTCCTTTCACCTCTTTTAAGCTCCAAGAATCATTAATAGATGCCCAAGAGTGGTGCGCCTCACTTCTTAGAAGATATCGATGCCAAATAAGACTCCCATGAATTAAATCGTACCTCTCTAGCAAGCTGATATGTGACTGGAAAATTATATCAGAATTTCTCCAAAAATCGTCCCCAACAAGCATGAAGATAAAGACTATAAACAATTAAAATGCTCTTCAACTACTCCAATCGATTATCTCTCAAAATTGGCCTTTGGCCACAATTTTGCCACAATGAGAAGTCTGAACTTTGAAGTAACTCCTCCAAACAGCTGCAACCCTTCAGTAGATAGTTTCACTACCTCAATTATGCAAACAAATGGGAACTTCATACCCAAAGACCTTCAACTATATTCTGCAGAAACCCCAAGGCTCCAACAAACAAACATATCAAATCAAATGTCAATATCCAGGATAATCCCAAATGAGCCCGTTAAGAGCCTTTTATTCTTTTCTTGTGAGAGCTCAAGCACTTTCCTTGCCAATGTGGGATAAAAGATATATATATATATATATATATATATATATATTTTAATACTATTTTAAGTGACTTTATGATATAATATTTTATTTAGTCACTTTAATTAAATTAATTAAATATAAAGTTACTTTTTAATTTTTAATTTATTTGATGACTTAATAAATAATTAACTTAATTAATTTCTCCTTATTCCTCCACTTAGCCTTAGGAGAAAAATGGCTAAGAAATCCCACTGAGATGGCTACGAAAAAGGGGACATTGCAATCATATCATGGGAATGACTTGGGCCAACAAACACCATTTCATGCTTAGCCATAAAATCTTGAATATCAACAAGATGAGGTACTTTACCAATGTCATCCATAAAATTTTCATCTATCATCTCATGAGGAATCAAATCATATGAAGATACTGGTCTGCTGTTTGCAATCAAAGAATTAGCAACTAGTTCATACCTTTCATTGGTGTCTTCATGGATCTCATGCATACCTTCACCCACTTCAAGAGATTCATCATTGTCTGCTGATTCCAAAGATGTTTCACACTGAAATCTGTTAATGACAGTGCAGCTTCAGTCGTTCCTTCCAGCTCAGCCCTATTGAGGAAACATAAATTAAATGATAGCCCGTTGGCTATTTAATTTATATTCGTTGTTTTGTATTAACTTCATTTTATATGGCCGACATGAGAAGATACGAATTCATAGTCAAATCCTTTATTAGAAGACATTTAATATTTGTTTATTAATTGAGGCCGACTTCCATTTATGAAGAGTCGCGATTTCTTGAAGGCCGACATGAAGGATTTGAAGAGATGTGTCTCTCCCATTCATTTGTATATATACACATTGATTCGTCCATTGTAATCATCCAATATCAGTTCGGTTATTCACATAAGTTCAATATCATTCCATTCAAGTGCGAACATCTTATTAGGAGACTGCGAATCATTAAAGAACAAGAGATTGCGAACTCTGTCAAATCAGATCTCTGTCAAGAGTGAATTCTGTCAAGTGCGAATTATCATCAAGGATGAATTTCTGTCAAGGCGCAAACTGTCAAGGGTAAATAGTCAAGTGTGAATTCTGTCTAGAGCAAGTCCGATTTATTCTTCTAAGTGCAAATTGATCAAGAGAACTGAAGTGCGAATTAAATGTATCAAGTGCAAGTGTGAATACATTACACAGTGCGAACATTATACAGTGTGGAGATCATACAGATTGAAGATCATTCAGTGCGAAGTATCATGCCAGTGCGAATTCCTTATAGCAGGTTGTGAACCATTAGAAATTGCGAATATTGTCAGGTGCTATTTCTGTAGATCTGTTGTCAGTAAATTACGGATATTGCCAGGTACGAATTGGCAGGTTGTTATCTGTTATTGCATATTCCCAGGTGCTGCATATTGGTCTTGTGTTAGACCTCATTGTAAAGTGAAATGTTGCCACTGATATTATAAATATAAGAGAGATCTTTGTTGCTGGGTTTTTCTCCCTCAAGAGGAGGGTTTTCCCAGGGTATCTGCTGTGTTATTGTTTCTGATTTTGAATTATTTTCTGTGCATTTAATCTGTTCCTAAAATTTACAAAATCTGCCTCCATTACCTGTTATATCTACTATCTCATGGCTGCACGCTGCACCATCATGTGAGAAATGATCCTCAAACAGTTTCCAATCTTTATCAACATATTGAACCTCTCCAATTTGGGAAGAGCTGAAATCATTATGCAACATTTCATCCTTATGGAGCTCATCAATCACTCCAACAATTGTTTGATCTCCATAAGTCTTGTGTCACTTTCTTGAACTTCGGATGTGTCTACAATTGGAATAGAATTTTCCGCTTTGTATAAAGAAAAGTGAGCCATGCTCAATTGTAAACAAAGCTCATCAATTTTAATTTCTGCTTCTTGAAAAGCCACTTGAGTGGACTCCAAGGAACCCCTAGTGTTCATAAGCTCAAAGGTAAGATGGTCAACTTCTTCCTCTTTTCCTCTCAATGCATTTGAATATATTTCAGCGAGGTTGAGGAGATGGTCATGATCTGAAAGAAGATGTAAATAGTCTGATTTCATTACCACCAAGGCTTCTTTGATTACCTACAAACTAGCATGGGAAGATTCTTCTTCAATACCTTTTTGTGTTCTCTCAAGTTGAGCCTTCCAAAGGTGTTCTTCAATCAATTTGTGGATTCTATCATAATGCGTCAATGCTGCAACAATCTTATCTTCATTAACCTTCAATTGGTTCTCAAAATTATGTGGACTATTGGACTTATGAACCACTTCTGCTTCACATGAAGATTCATCCAATTGGTCTTGAAGCACTTGACCGTCTTCTTCTACGTCATTGTCCTTGCACACTTGCTGATTTGGAACTAGGGCAGCACTAGTCCCACACATAGAATCATCTTCAATACCATTATTAGGTGTTATAACACAAGAGGGCTCAATTTGCTCTCTGTCATCCAACTCAGCTAACTCATTGGATGATGTGGTGCATTTTTCATGTAGAGAAAGTGGGACAGCGTTAGAGTCACACATGGAACCGTCAAAAGAATCCAACTCTTCACAAGATTTATCAATCACAATCTCCAAATTACCCACCAGGAACTTGTGTAACTTTACCTATATCAACAATTAATTCTTTTTCCTTGCAGCCCTAAATACGACACTACGTTGGTTCTATCTTCTTCATTGAACCCACACATGTGATTAGGAGTCCAATTCTCTTGACATGAAAAGCAACGCTGCTCTCTTCTCATTTGGTTTTTGCTCTTTTTGGGTGATCCTGGGACCTATATACCAAATGAGATTAGTTCTTCTTCAGTCAATTGTTCCTTGAACTTCTCAATTTTCTGCTCAATCAATCTTTTTGAAAAATCATAAGCTGTGGTTGAGACATGTTGCTCCTTTCTCCAAATGACCAACAAATTTGAGTGCAATTGTTTGCAAATATCAACATCTTCATCTAAAATCAAAGACAAAATAGTTAGCATGCTTGTTTTAACACTGTCTGAATGTCATCTTTTGATCCTGGTTAAGAAGCAGTGGAACATCTGAAGAATCAAATCATCACACCTAAGATCAGTCATAAAGACACATAACCTAACCCTTGCCATAATTTCTAAAATTTTAGCTCTCTTTCCAAATGTAAGGCCTTTGACATCATGTAACCCATGAAGACTCTCCACAATCAGTTGAAGTATTTCCCTCATAATGTCATCATCATAGGGTGCTTTAGGGGTTGTAATTCTTGTGACTTCACTAATGCAAGTGACAACTGGAAGTCTTACCTCTTCATCTTGATGTCTCATAAACATTGGCTTAACCAAAGAGTGCACCAATGGAGTCATAGCTTGATGCATCAACTAAGAAGGTAATTGATCAACCTTGCATAGACAATTTCCTGCTTCCTCCAATGTGCTGAGAAGAACTTCTTTTGACTGACGTAAGTGTTCTAGCTTCTTACCTATAAGTTTCAGCTTCTCTTGAAAGACTCAGGTAGCCTCTTGTTCTTGCCACCACATATTCCATCTCTTTTCAAAATCAACCCGATTTTGCTTCATAGATTCAAGTAAAGAGTTCATTTAATCACTGAGAGTAGCCATGATGCCAAACTGAAATTCTGACTTGAATTTTCTGCTCTGCAAATTTGGTATTAAATCCCACTGGCTGGCAGAATCAATGGCTCTGATACCACTATAAGATCCCTTTCTAGAATGTATGATATTTTTGCGATTGTTTTCAGTTTGACAGATGTTCCATTTTGTCAAACATATATCATTACATTGCAAGCATTAAGATGATATTTAAATAGAATGCATAAACAGATTTAACAATTAGATTCTACAACTCCCTTCCTTCGTGTTTGACTGTCATACAATGATATACATCCACAGCCTATTACAAAACCAATCCGAGTGCTAAATTGGAACTGTCATGCAAATATGGACACTCAAAAATCTATTACAGCAGCATATATTTTACACATTCATATTTGACTGAGTGCAGCAGCAGTTATAACATAAAGATAGATATATCTCAAACCAAATGTAACCCTGACAGTGTATATTTCTGAGCAGTAGCTTTACACAGTAGATACACTCAGAAATGCATAACATAGCGCAAGAGATATTCAGATATAAATACCAGGTTTACATGTAACTCCAATATATGACTCCTCCGGGTATGAAGAGCGCCCAACAGCAACAATGATCACGTCCAACTTAACCCCTATGCCCAACTCTATCCCATGCGCATATAGCAGACATAGACACCTTTGTGATCAGATTGCAGTCCAATAAGAAGGTGTTGTATTCACACACAGACCCGTGCATCCTTAGACTATCACACCTTGACCAAACAAGCCTCCATGCCTTTACAAACTGCCTCAAACTTAGGTGTTAAGTTCCAGAATGCACAACAGGTTCAATATTACTCACGACCTCCTAGGTTATCACGTCTATGTACAGGAACTCACCATTAATGCTTCCACGCCCTCAATACAAGAACTCATGACTTGCCTTGTTGCACATATAGTCTTTCCCAAACAAAACGTCACCCTTGCCAGCAGGAATATCCATGCAAGAAGTAAATGAAGCTTCAATCATAGGAAATATATCGACCCAACTAGTGTGTAGCAAGCTAATTGCTCTTCTCTCTTTGTGCAAGTATAAACCTTCGTCACTTCATTCCTTCCAGGGTGGTCGTCCAGTTTTCTAAACCCCAACTTCAGAATATAACAAAATGCAATTGCTCTCGAAGCTGAATGTTAATCATTTACCTCAATTTTGTCTCCACGGGAGAGTCACAAAATTGCCATAGAAGCCCAATTGGAAAACTTGAGTTATTTTCCCTTTGAACCAGCTAGGGTGGAATCGTTTCACCATCGAAACCGATCTTCTTCAAGAGGGTTTCCGTCCTCCCAAAGGCTGAGATGAACCAGGTTCAATCTCTAGACCCACAAGGGTTTCAATAAGAGAAATAGAATAAACTTCATCATACCCAAATGAGCTCTCATATCCTTCTTTTATACTTTTCCTGCCAAGTCTCCATAAGCTTCTGTTTAAAACATTTCATCCTGGTTTCGGCAAGCTATAAAACTAAGGTGCCTTTTAAATATTTTAAATAATATTTAGCAACCATAGTAAATTAATTAAAAATTTAAAATATAGCCATTAATATACTCATTTTACAAAAAATGCCGAAATGCATCAGATTTGAAAACTGATTGCATAGGAGTGATCCTGATGAAAAATAATGATAAATAGAGCCAATCGGACGACTTTCTATAAATAGAAACTCTGTTTGCCTACAGAATGTAATTCAAGTACTACGTACTACTGGCAAACTAAGTCACGTGCAGAACATAGAACAGAATAATAGAATAGAAACTTTATTCATCATCAGGAATATTACCATGTACAATCACAAAGTATCAACAGTGCTTATCAGTATAACCATCGGCACATGACTATCTCCCGACTACCACAACAAACTACATATAATGTTCGGTGGTAGTTAGATAACCAACCGATACGACGTTTCATAACAACATTAACATTAATCGGGACTTGATTACCCGAAAGTACATGACATGTATTATTCTCACTAACTATTGTTTTATTAGCAATTGGCCGACTACGACCAAGGCCGACTACGACCGACTACAACAAAGTAAAGATATACTACTTACATCATCCCCCCCCTACAAAGTAGTCGTCTTCCAGACGACTGAAAATAAAAAATGCCAACTCCTCGTCCTTTTCGTGTAATTGATTCTCCCTCTGTGCTGAAAGTCGTTGTGCATCGGCCACCTGGGTATCATTCTCTATCAACTGACCCAATACTCTATCCCTTACTCTATCCCTTTCTGCTAACTTCTCGAGAGTTGTCACTCTCATTTGCTCGGCTGCCAACTGCTCTTGCAACTGCACTACATTGGCTGGCTGTATTACAAATGGACAAATCCAATAAATTTGATGGGGGTCTGGGGGCAACGCCCCCAGTGGGGTCAAGAGGCAGCGCCCCTTGCGGGGGTCTGGGGGCAGCGCCCC
>VDFB02084804.1:0-10094 GCA_007258455.2 Sequoia sempervirens
TCCCACTTGAGGTTTTTGAAAAGTTTAAATAGTGAAAATAAGACAACATAGAATACCCACAAATTGGGAGAAAAGACCTGTACCGGGACTAAATCACCTAGATGGGCGAATGAGTCTTGATTAGGGTTTCTAAAAATGAATCAACAAATTTTGAATTGATGCTAATGTTTCTAGATTGTGCATTGATTTGACTATTTATAATTACATATTTTTAGTGAAATTGAATGATTAAAAATACAAAAATGCAGCCTATATGCACTTTTCACTAATGCAATGTTTAGAAGTCCTAAATGCAAACTAACTAATACAAGATCTAATGCAAAGTTAATTCAAGCTAGATCTAGGACTACAATGTTCTCCAAATCAAAAATAAAGGGTCTAAAGGTGGGGTTCACCAAAATGAACCAAAGGAAATTGGGTTCCACCTTTTAGGGGATGGAACTAAGGGGACCTATTTCACTCTCAGCTCATTACAAAACCAAGATCCCTCAACCAAGTGACTGAATTAAGGGAAGGAGACAAAAAGGGGGTTTCCTTAAATGTGTGACTAAATGGGGGGTTCACCATTAAATGAATATTCAAAGGAAAAACGCAAACATCTAACAACAAAACCATAGAAACTTAGAATGTGAAATCAGACTGATAAACAAAGAGAAACATAAAAGTACTCGAAGGAGTTAGGATGTCTAAATGAGGCTTGAAAACCCTGAAAGCTATTGTTTTAAAGAGCACTAGGACTCATACGCCAAGCTGAGTGATTTAGTCCCAGTCTAGGGTTTTTGGGCAGAATCTGGAATCTCCTAGTGACTGATCTGGATCTATAGAAGACTAGCAAAAAGGGTGTACTGGGACTCAGGCCTAGACTGTTGCAAAGTGTCCCAAAAAAGTGAAAAGTGTCCTAGGAGCGAAATTTTGAACTAAAACTTTGTGAGCCTCTAAAGATGGATTAAATAAGAACTTTCCCATTGATTTCATGTAAATAAGTTGGATATCTTGCTCTATATCTAAGTTTCTGTGAGCCTTGACAATTTCTTATGACAACTTTACTACTTTCTTCAATCTTTTAACTTTACCTTCAAAGGATCTTCAAGCTCCAATTCACCTAGATCAATAACCACACATGAAGAGGGAAAAATGTTGTGTTAGGGAATAGGATTTTGCCTTGGTCAAACCCTATTTTGGTAATCAAACCTTGAAGTGAAATGAAATAGCATGAAGGAATGATGAATGAACAAATGTAATGTTGCAACTCACAAAACCCTTGAAAGAAAGGCTGCAATCTTATGTGAAATGGCTCCAATGTATGATGATCTTGACTCTTGATCTTGATGTGAGATAATGCCTTTGAATGCTTGCTTGAATCATGAAAACTTGCATCACAAATGTTAGCTCAAAAACACACATGATGCATGAAGACTTTAACAAATGCTTGAATCTTGAATTGATGCATTAAAATGCTTGATAATATTCTCTTAAACTCTTTTGAAAAATTTCTAGATCTTGTTAGGAGAAATCATGTGAAATAAGCTTGTATTACTTGTTTATACCAAATTTCTCAAAATTACAACACTACAAGCCGACATTAGATCTAGGATAATGAAATTCCCCCAAGACTTGAATTTAAAATAGGGCTTGGTTAAAGTAGTACTCATATGCTAGTTGGGGCATATGAGTCACAATGTCTTAAACAAGGGACACAAATTTCAAGAAGTGTCTTGTTTAATGTAACATTCAAAATCAAGTCCCGAGACCTAGGTGGGACCCATACACCCAAGGTGGCGTATGAGTCCCAGATCACTAGATTTGGAACACATGACCTCAAACATTAAATTATGATTTTTCATTTGTTAAATGTTAGGATTATCATTAGAAAAATACATTTAATAAGGATTGTGGATGCAAAATAGGACCAATTAAGGCATATATACACCTAATTTTAATTAAAAGAGGCCAAAAACTTAATGTGAACATGTAAGACATATTACAACACTAAATTCAGGCATCACTTAGCTCATCTTATCAATTATTCCCAAATTAAGTGAGGAAAATGAATAGTTTTTCCATCACTACACTTTGTAAATAGCTAGTAAGATTATATGCAATCAGTGCTTTCCACTAATTATTTTGTGTGCATCTCTTAACCCTTATATGGGTAAAAGTACAAATTTGTGTCACACTTTTGGCAACTTATCAGCACAAGTGAATTTAAGTATTTCTAACTAAAAATCTATTTTGGTCAAACATATGATCTTGCAAGATTCATTCTAGCTAAGTTAGATATGTCCACAACGTTTCCAACTAAAATTGTTGGATGAATGCATATGTAGCACTAATTTGAGGCCAATTCACCAAATATATATATATGAAAAATGATGTTTCAACAACTTCTACTCATGTAAATAATTTTTTTTTAATATAAAAATTACCCTTTGTAGATCCATAAATTGTGGTTTTTAAATACATATATATATATATATTTTCCTTTTTATTTTTAGTAAAAGCAGGTTATCAACATAAAATATTAGGTTGATTACCATGTCAGAGAAAAATAGTAAAAATTATAAGAAAAATTGAAAAAAACATGATGCACTAGATAAAAGAATCTATATCAAGATGGTACAATTGTTTTTCTGTTTAAAAAAAATAGATATTATGAAAGTTGACGTCGAATGGAAACAACTATATTGTAATACACACACATTTTAATATTTATTTAAAATATATATTTATCAAAATTGGAAAAGAATATATCCATGCAAGTTAAAGTTTCAAGTTATAAATATACACAAAAAAAAATGAAGGAAAAAAAAAAATACTATATAATGGTTGACATCTCATGTAACTTCATTTTTCAACATTTTTCAGCAACTAAATTATAGTGCCAATTTATTAAAAACTATATTCAAATATTTAAAAAAATAAATAAAAGCATAAAATATACTAGAAAATAAATATTTTATTAGTTTACATCATTTCAAAATTCAAAACATACGTGTCACTTTTTAGTAAATCATGTTTAAAACTTGGATTAGTGTTGTCCATTTCATTTAAAAAGTGTGACATAGCTTTGTACTTTTATCCGTATATATAATATTTTAATAAAATTATAAAGATAAAACTAGGTTACAATAGAATATAAATAGGGAAGTAGAATAGTGGATTCAGTACACTCCTACTCAAATAAAAAACAACACATACTCAAACAACTTCAATAACAAATAAAGGAAACTCAAACTTTATGAAATATCATTGAAATTATTTCAAGATTCATATATGAAAAATATTATTTTTTTATTTATCTCATAAATTGTAAAGGAAAAAAACTAATAAACATCATAGTGGTGGAGAACTATATCTCTCAAGGTATCTTAAAAAAATATGGAATAATTTTTTTTTTTGTTTTTTGCTAAACACATACCTAAAAAATATGTATTAAGGAGTAGAAAAAAAAAACATAAAAATCACAAGATTTCTCTAAGAGCTCTCACCTCTATAAAATCTCTATATATGAAACAAACAAGAAATTATCCTCCAAAAGGTCTAAGAGGATAAATTATGTGGGATTTCCATGGTATAAAAAATACATGACCTCCCAATAATGGTTACAACAAATTCTTACAAAGAATAAATTCCAACTAATGCATTTGATGTGCTCCCACGTGGACAAGGCATGATAAAATGTACACATACTCCACTTGCATTTTTTTTAGGAAAATTGAAGATTTGAACTGGATAACTCAAACACATCCCATTTTATGCCTCTTAATAACATAATTTTTTATTTTCAAGAGGGATGAATGAGTACTAAGCTCATACAATAGTACAACTATAACCCACAAAATCTACTTTACCCATGGATATGAACTTTCCAAAATGGTCCATGTCAACATAAACTACATAAAAATAATATTTTACACCCTTTTTAAAATAGACACAATTGCGAATCCAAGTTTACTCTAAAAATATCATTTCATAAATTCAAAATGTCAACACTAGGGAAATACACATAGTTAGAATCACTATAATAAAACATTAACACTTAGAAATTAAGGTGGTCTATCCAAAGGGGTAATAATTCATTCATAGAGTAAGACAATTATTATAATTGACAGTTATGATCAAGTCCCCATTACTTCACAAGGTAAAGTGTGAAGAGTAATTAAGATTCTTAATAGGTCTCTCGTTCTCTTATTGGCAAACCTATAATTTTACTTGCACACTTGATGCACACATAAAATATATTGAGGATATTTAACTAAGGGAATATGTAAGAAATTGTACTATCCACTCCACGGTTTAATCAAAGATTGAAGCATACACACTACATTTATGACATCATCAAAATCAATATTAAAATCATAAATCAAAATGATTAAATGCTAACATATTGAAATGTAGAAAAAGGGCGGACCTTAAGAACCTAGGGTCACTTTTTCCTTTTATTTCTAGAGGATTATTTAGGATGCAAACCAAAAAAGTGATTAGATTGAATTTCAACCTTGTAGGTGAGTCAATCTGACCTAAATATACATCTTTGTAGGCCTTGGAAATTGATTGGTGTATAGGAACGAATTTTCACTCCTTAAGAAAATTCTGCTCACATACCCTCACCTTAGAAAATCAAATCCGAAGGTGAAATTCGACTTCACTTACCTGTCTTCCATCCACTTGGAATCTATCTTGTGTGTCGATGAGAGAATATTTGTCAAGGATGCACGCGCGGAATGCAAATGTCCACTCGGCGCACTATCGTCCCTAACAGATTCCTACATCTAAAGCTAGCAGAGGCATTACACACCCAATTGGGGTCAAATTATAATGTCCCTCTTCGACCAACCAACCCAAAAAATGGAAAATTATTAACATTCGATGTTCAAAAACACTCATTCTTACTTCATTTCATCTTCTATCCAACCTCTAGAAATTCTCTTGAACTCTCTAAGCATTCACTTCACTCTCAAGCAACATTCTAGCACTCCATTGCAGGAGCTTTAAAGCTCCATCAACTCCACATTGCAAGTGTGAAGGATATCATAGAAGTGTGGGATTGGAGTCTTGCGAGACCTCCCTTCATCACTATTGTGGTTGTGGTGACTTTTCCAAGTCCACACCTTGCATCCTCCTCCATTGGCTAGTGAGCTTTTGGGTGGAGGTGGTAACATTTCACTCCTCTCCTTTGTGATTTGATTGAGTAGCATAGTATTGTTTTGCAGTGTTTGTTGCTCTCTTTTCTTTTATTTATCACATATTCTACTTCATTGCTTTCTAGCTTTCTGTGGAGGTGGAAACACCAAAATGGGGGTTTGACTGAGATAGGTCCCTATACAGCCCCAACAATTTTCCCTCTTGCTTGTGTGTAGGTGAATGAACATGTGGAGCTAGCTAGCGAACTAGAGCTTTTATGAGTTGATCTTTGTCACCTTAGTGTTTATCTATTTGATCTATTATTTATGTGTTTACTTTCTGTATTTTGTTATCTTGTCACTTGCGTTAAAGTCAATCAACTAGGATATTTAGCCAACTTTTTTTGTTTTTTTATTTTACTCATTGTTCTCTAGTCGTACAGATGCTTGTGCACAAGAGAGACATTAATTCACCATGCCATCGTCCCAGAACCACATTGTCATCCTTAGATAGAGAGTTGTCTGAGGTGCAATATTGACTCCAAAAACCAGCTTACCTAGCCTAAAACTAAAACTCGGGTCTAAAGAGTGACAAAAATACTACATAGTGATCTTCATTCTTGATCCCCTCCCTTTAGAGTGAGGTAAGTTAGGGCATCCCTCTGCTCTCAACTCTCCATGACCTAGAGCATTGATGTGGTTGGTCTCCCTCTCTTACATTTTTGGTCAACCCAATGTGAACCATTTTGGTTCCATTTGGCAGTATTGAAGGCTCTTTTCCTCATGTTTTAGGAGCATTGTAAGTGTGAGAGTTGTGAGGCATTTCACCTTGCAGCCCAACCTATGACCCCTAGTAGGTGTAGTTGGAAGGTTTCATAGGTGTTGCAGAATGAAGCCTTAATCGGGTCACTGTCCTATCTCAAACCTTTGGGGGGCTTTGTGAGAGTATTATTTAGTGTGCGTGATGGCCTATTTCTTGCATCTGCCTATCCCCTCTACGCAGCCTGCGACTAGTAGTTTAGTTATAACCTTCACCTCGCAGGACCTACCAATGGGCTTTAAATAGAGAACCATCTCCTCTTTATATCCCTATGTGAATCAACGAGAACACTGTAGCCAGTGTTCTTGTTGACCTGACATCTCAGGTGAACATTATAACCGAGGAGATCATGCTAATTAACTTCCTGCATAAAGATGCATACGATGCACTTGTGAGCACCATCTGTATGCATAACAAACTTTCCATACCTACCCTTGGTAGTATCATTTTATCAGTCCTCATCAGACCTAAATCCGTAAACCTATTGTTTGACATTATCTTGAGGTCTGAACTCTTCATTATAAAGCTAGGTATCCCCTGACTGGTAGCTATGAACGTAGTTCTCTTGGTTGTGCAATTTTTTTTGAAGTTTATTCATGAGGGTTCAGTACATGTGATCCATGACACTAGTTATAGACCATCGGTTGCATGTTGCAATTATTCCTTAGATCACTTTTGGCTTGCACCTGTTGGTCCTCTCCCACCTAGAAAGGACCTCTTGTACCATACTTATTAGAAGTACAAGAAAGGGTGATCAATTCCTAGAGTGAGGTACCCTCCATCACCTTATGCTGTTTCACATAGGGCTTGTTTGAAAGTTGACATTGATGTTGCCAAGGCTCGTTGAATAGAAGAAGAGAATCCCCCTCAAGGCCCCTCTTATTTCTCTTTTGATGTTCAACCAAACACTTTCTCTTGCCCTACTATGACGTCATCGAATTCTATTCCACATTTGCGAGAGAAACCTATGGTGCCCTCTTGGCGAAAGCCCAAGCATCCTACATTCGACCTCCCTGTTCAACCCACAGAGCCTAGGCCCATTCGATATGGTAGAAGGGTCCCCAAGGGGAATCCTCTATGTCTCAACCTCTGCGGCCTCCTACTACTCCTGCTCCAAAAGTAGTGAATGGAAAGAGGCCCACTGCTAAGGCACTAGAACCAACTTCCCCCCACTGTTTCTAAACCTCTCCCTCGTACTCTTGTTCAGGAGTTTGTCCCTCCACTAGAAACAACTATGATGGACACTCTTATGGCTAAGAAAGAGCTTTCTATCCCTTCATAGCTCCTGGCCTCTAGCTCAAAGAGTCATAGAAATTTCCTTGCGCATGAGTGCAAGTGTTGATGAAAGGATCTGGTGGTTGAGCAGGTTGCTTTGTAGAAAAAGAAAAAGGAGTTGGCTGCCCCTGCATCAGGGCCTCCTAATGTATCCTCCTCTCTCCTCCCCTTTGCTTCCATTCAATCGAGCTCAGTCTCGATTCCGTCTCCCGCTATGAGTGTGACTGCGCTTGACCCCAAAAAGGTGCAGGTGTTTATCACTCCCTCGGATGAGCCATCCCTATTGATGTGACTTTTGGACATCTCACCATTCCCTAAACCCATGGACATGCCAAATACCTTGGTGGTGTTTTTCGTAGTTTTCTCCTCCTCCTCTGTGCCTCTTGCTTCATTTTGTGGAGAGTTCACGTCCACAGTAGAGAAGAGGAACAATAGCCCTTCCAGCAATAGATGGAATAGAGGGATACCACCAAGTCTCACAAGAGGTCATCTTGGCAGCTAGCTTGTTCCGTTCTAGTGACAAAACAAGCTCTGACCTCTCTTGAGTTTGTCACCACTCTCAAATCACTCGGTGAGCCAAGTGGTGAATCTTGGGCATCATCCTCCCCATTCATTGAGGTACAACATGGCACTCCTATAAAGTGCATGTTTAACTCTCTAGATGAAGTTCTAGCCATGTCGGTGATCTTTGCAAAATTTCTAACCATAGCTCCACAAGAGCCGAGTGGAGAAGACCTTGCAGGGGCTTCTTCCTTAGCCCTTGTTGTGGGAGGGTTAGAAGCTCCTCCCCTTAATATTCCACCATTGCAAGCTCATCCACCTTCCCCTTATAATGATCTAGATTGGGAAGTAGATGACCTCTTGGTCGATGAGTGTTAGGGGGAGGCTTCTTCTTTATCTTTAGAGTAGATTTGTGTGTGTTGTGATGTGTTGGACCCCGTGCTTATGCTATGTGTTCCTGGATGACCCTTTTCACCCTTGTTGGTGCTTGGATATAAGAGTGATTTTGTGTCGTAAACCTTCTTGTATTTGTATCATCATTCTTCCTCTATTATGTGCTTTATTTTTGACAAATTGGGGATGATGCAAAACATTGGGGGCATTTAGGCTTCCCTTCCATGTTGACCCAATTTTTTATTTTTATTTTTATTTTTTACTTTGTCTTCCTTGCATTCTTCTTTATCTGGTGGGGATTGATGATCTTTTTCCTTGCATCGCCGTTACCTATTATTTATATAAGCATGATATATCTAACCCCGTGAAACTAGACCCCCCTATGTCTCTTGTTTGTGAGTGTTTCTCTTTCACTCTTTTCTTATCTTTCTCTTTTCTTTTCTTGATTTTTCCCCTTCATGTGTGACAACGTTACTTTCACAATGTTTCAATTTTCAAAAAACTCATTCATCCTTGCAAACCCTTTTTTTTCAAAAATCTTATTCTTAACTTGGACCTCTAATGGAACATGTTTCCTTCATCATTGGTTCATAAAGAAAGAAACTCGTGAACTTTCCTCGGGGGTGGGAGAAAATATTTTCTATGGGAGAAGCCTTGACCTTCCCCTTGCAAGGGGGCATTTTCTTCCTTTCAAATTCCTTGATGAAGTGAACTTTCGAAAGGATTCCTTGATGATGAATTGTTTTGACAAAAAATGTCTCTTTAACACTCTCAAACAACATGTCTCTATAGTGGACCCCTCTTCACGTTGGGTTTTTGAGAGACCCCTTTGAAAGCATTCCAACTTGGCGGCAGTATGTGTGACTGTCTGTTTATTTACCTGTGTGGTTGCTTTGTTTTCTGACATGTTTTATTTGCAGATTAACATGTTACTTTGTAAGTGCACCTGTAAAGCTGCTCTCCAGTCTGACTCTGCTTAGTCCCTTTCACTGAGTTTCCCTCATGAGAGAGAACTTGGGGGATGCCTCCTTGTAGGTCTGTGAGCATGTAAGGCACTTACTAGACTGGGCTTCCGTCATGTGAGAGATCTTGGGGGTTTCCTCCTTGTAGGTTTGTGGGCCTATGAGATGCTTTCATCCTACAGGATTTTTTGATCGTTGGTCTGAGATCCTTCAGTGT
Organism: Sequoia sempervirens; assembly: GCA_007258455.2. NCBI lineage: Eukaryota > Viridiplantae > Streptophyta > Pinopsida > Cupressales > Cupressaceae > Sequoia > Sequoia sempervirens. The sequence continues at coordinate 9,292 of VDFB02084804.1, forward strand.
GCTTTGTGCAGCTTCATAGTTTTGAGGGGCTATGGAGTCTTTTTGTTCGAAAATCCTTAGGGAGAGTACCTATGGAGTCTGTTTCCTACCCTATGCTTTTGATTTCACTAGATCATAGTCTACTTCCTTGATGGTTCAGGTATACATTTCTAAACCTACTAACTCTTTGATCTACTTTATCGAGCACTCATCAATATCCATGCTCGCTAAAGTGGGGGAAAATGTATAGGAGCAAATTTACACCCCTTAAGCAAATTCCCCTCTCACATACCCTCACCTTAGAAAATGAAATCTGAAGGAAAAATTCCATGTCACCTACCTATCTTCCATCCACTTAGAATTTATCTTGTGTGTCAGTGAGTGAATGTTTGTTGGGGATGCACGTGTGGCGCACAAACGTCCGTGCAACATGCTACCATCCCTAACAGATTCTTGTGTCTGAAGTCGACAGAGGCATTACACACCCAATTGGGGTTGAATTATAACATCCCTCTTCAACCAACCGACCCCAAAAATGGCATATTCTTCCCATTCTACCTTCAAAAAAGCTCATTCTTACTTCATTTCATCTTCTAGCTAGCCTCTAGCAATTCACTTGAACTCTCTAAGCATTCACTTAACTCTCAAGCAACATTCCAACACTCCATTGTAGCATCTTTGAAGCTCCATCAACTCCACATTGAAAGTGTGAGGATAGAAGTGTGGGATTGGAGTCTTGCGAGACTTTATGTACAGGATCATTATGAAATTGGCTATGAAGAGTAGCCACCCAAGATCAGAAGGCCTAATGAAGCCCACAAACA
>VDFB02084806.1:0-46955 GCA_007258455.2 Sequoia sempervirens
CACATTGCCACTCCTGCCGCAGACAAGACAAGAGAAGAGGTCACTGGTCAAGATTACAATGTGCAAACTATCAACCTTGGACCAACATCCATGGAGCAGGACATAGAGGAGTATGAAGGGTCCAGTGTAGTGATCATTGGCAGATTGAGAAAGGAGACCCAAACCAAACATGAGCTGAGGAAAGAAAATGAAAGACTTAGAAAATGCTTGGAGGAGGTAATGAAACCATTGCAATCTCTTCACCCCTCTTCTTCTGCCACTCCTGGCTTCCTGCCTAAGGAAACTATTTCTGAGATTGAGAAAATGAAGGCTACTACTCAAGTTGCAATGGATTGGCTGAAGGATGTGCAAATGAAAGGAGATAATGCAATCAAGGACATCCTGTTAGTTGGGAAGGATGCAGTCCGAGCCAAGGAACTGTTGGAGAGTGTGCTATCCCAAGATAAGGAAGACATTGATCTCTTGCTACAGAAATCCAAGATTATCATGGAGCATGGTAAGGAACAACTGGCTGTGGATGGGATTCTTCCTTCTTCCAGGGTGAATGAGCCATGGGAATGGTTTGAGGCCCTGAAAATTCGGCATAAGGCCATGAAAAAGATTCAGAAGCGAAAGAAATCAATTGATAATGATTTAACTGGTGTCTATGAGGGCTACATCGCATTATTCGAGGTCATGACCAGAAGGAGGAAAATTGCTCCCAAATATTTGATCCTAGAACAGCTAAGAGAGTGGTGGCATGAAGTTTATGCTTCGGATGCTGAGAGTGCCGTGACTAGCCACCAATTTGAAGATGCAACCACCTACTTGGCAATAATAGATAAGTACCAGGCCAACAAAGAGGATTGGGATAAGACTATTGAAAAGTCAAAGGAGGAGATTGGTTCCATAGAGTGCAGACTCAGGATCTTTCCTTTGCCACCTATCACTGAGTTGGATGGAACATTCTTGAGGGTTCAAGGTTCATCGGCTCAGAACAAGGATAAGGGAGGCGGTGCTTAAATGCCTATTTTGAGATTTGTGCTTCCCTATTATCATAGGGCATGCATTGGACCGGGCTACATTGGGGACTGTGTCAAGGCCGACCTTGATGATAGATGGCAGTTAATGTGTGCCTTATTTTGTTTTTTTTGGGCCGACTTGTTTTTGGGTAGACATTCTTATTTTGTAAATGTTTGGCTAGGCCGACATATCTTGGGATTTTCTATAAATGGGCATTCTTGCCTCATTGTAAAGGGTTAGCTAGACAGTAATAGAGATAAGTGAGAGCAAGAGTTAGATTATTTTGCAGTAAAAGTAGTATTTTGTTTCTTGAAGCAAATACTGTATCAGAGTAGTGGAATTGTTGCAATCTTTGGATGATTTAATGCAATTGAAGACATTGTGGTTTTCCTGGTGGAATTTCTTGTGTTATCTTATCTTGCATGGTTCCTATTGTTTTATCTTTCAAATTGCTTGAAGATTTAGGGTTTAATATTTAGAATTAAATTAGTTTTGATCTGATGAATGATGTTTATGATTTCATATTTGGAATTTTTGTAGCAATCCCTGGTCTATACTCCTAGTAACTATCTGATTGTAGTGGGCTGGTAAAGTCAACCTGGACCATACATTTAATGTGCTCAAGTTCGATTGTAGATGAATGTCTATGATTTGAAAATCTGTATACCTCAGAAGATTGCACCGTTCTTGTGATATTGCATTGTCGGTTAATCAAGAACTAGTTATTTGAGATTGGTCCATTCCAGATATCTGTTATTTACATTGTTCATTATAGGAATAGTTTAGATTTTATCAAGTCTTTGCACCCTTATCTTTTGCTATTTCTTCCTCATTTTGTTAGATTTAGGATTAGAGATCATTATATTGCAAAATCTGATAAATCGAATGATACAGTTTGCTTGTAGTAAGGTCCCTTTGTGATTACCAGCATTTTCACATAATTATCTGAGTTGTTAATGCATTGTCATGACCTGACACCCGAGAGACCTTGGGGTGATTTTCAGTGATTTACTATTGAAAATAACCTTTCAAGAGAGATATAATATTGCATTCTGTCTGAGTTGTTGCTGTGCAGAAAACACCATCAACAATACCCATCAAAGATGACACAAGATATAACTTGGGAAAACCCTAAAGAGGGAAAAACCTAGCCTCCAAAAGCATCCATACTCCATCATATTAATCAACCATCAAGCAAATACAAGAGTTACAATGAACACCTCTGAAGCATCAAGTCCTCCAATGCATTCCCATGTGTCCAAGCATGAATCTACACATCCCATGCCATGCTTCAAAAATTCACTCCTCAAGAAGAATTAATAATGATAGCCAAACCACTTAGCCAACCTAAACCACTACACATGTGTTTGCTTTTATAGACATAAGCTCACACATAATACAACTAGTGGTAAGGTGAAACCATGTACCACAACACCAGGTGAATACAAAACCACTATCCCCTTATTTAATATTGGGTACTAAGACATCACATTATTTAATATTTCCACAATATTAAATTATTATCACATGTCTCCCAAACATTAAATAATAATACAATGTTACAATACAAAATCAAGTGGTCCCCAAATAATTACCTAGTGTGATTAACCACACCGCCAAGATGCATCACAACTAAATAATTATTTAATCACAATATTATCATAAATCATTTTATGCAATGGTGTACAACACCATATCCCAACATTCTCCCACTTGTTGTATACATTGCATAAGGGATCAATACATGAAATACATCATCATATCCATACATGAAACCACATGAATCTCCAACATGCTCTCGTGCTCCATCAAGATACTTGAAATAAGAACAAAGTGACCACCATATCAAGCAAGAAATCCTCTTATGCTCCAACATGCCACCTATGGAAGAAAAGGAACATGCCAAGGAGAAGATCCACCAATCCACAAGCACAAGCACCAAATCCAAGTGAAAGAAGCCTCTAACCAAGTTGTTGTCAGCTAATTATCAGAAATAGCATCCACAACACATACTAATACATACAATCATCCACCTCCAAGGTATCAATACATCAGTAAACCCATGCCAAGAACATATGCAACCTTTAAACTACAATTAAAAGCTCCTTGTATCAAAATTGTCAATGAAGTACATACATATCCAAGAACACCCACTACATAGGTAATGTCAAAGCATATCAAGTCTACCAACCAACACTATACATCAAGGTGTGATAAGTAAATCAAATCATGAAGTACCAAGAACAATAACAATGATCCACACATACAACCCAAAGACTTGCATAATCTCTTACAACATGTTGCCACCATCCTCCCCAAATCACATGAACATGAAAATCCAAGAAGGAACCATAAAGAGAGAAACCTGTAAACCATAATATCCTTCTACCAACATCTCAAAAAGTGTATTGCTATTTCAAGTATGATCTCCTAACAACCCCAAATAAAAAGCCTCAACAACATCCATAACACCCAATCTCATATATCAAGTACAACATATGAATCAATGTAACAATGCCATCATGGATGTAAGCCTCTCTAATCAAGAAGATCAAACTAATATTAACCATCCCCAATACTTGAAATCAGCCCATAAACCATATCCTAACAATCCTCATCAAAAAATGGTATCATAAACTTAAATTCACAAGGAGATAACCATGCCATAACATCCCTTAAAATGAATCCTCCTAAACTAACTATCCATAGCTCAAGATCTATATCTATGAAAGATAAAGCATATAAAGTCATGCTAACCAATCCTCAAATGAATATCCAAATCAATTACCATGAATCAAACCCAATCCCATGAGAAATCAAAGCACAAAACATAACAAATCTAAAAAATATAATGGGAAAATACCTTTCAAATAATAAGCTACCGAGTAGACCAAGAGTGGGAATGAGAATGATCCTCCAAGATAACCAAGCCATCATGACTCACTCCAAGAACAATATCCTCTACCAGTCCATCATGATCTCACACACATAACTAGGTGAAAGCTCCTCAATCTTCCTATTGAAACCTCCAAAGAGTAACCATCTCAAGAAAAAGTCTCTAATCACAAGAGAACTCCATCACCTAAGTCTCCAAGTATCCATGAGTACCTTAACCAATCAATCCATGCCAAAATCCAAATGCAACATAGAACCATATTGAAGTAATCAAGCAAATGATCAATGTAATCAATACAAAGAGAATCACCAATGATCAATGTCAAAGCTCCAATCATGAAACATGAATATAAACATGACAACATGATCTAACCATATCCTCCTAGGAGATCACATGCACCAAAACATATAAATGAACATCTTGGTCTCAAGAGAACAAGTATCATGCCAAACTCTAAACCAATATCAAGAGTAAACCATGACATAATAGAAAAACACTCTAAAACAAGAAAACATATCTCCAATCACATGAAGATACCAAATGATGCTTCCATGTCATTGCCAACAACTCCCACTGAACCATGATATGAGATACACATGACATCATGAAAACCATCCTCTTCATGAAGATCATCTAGGTCTGCACATACTCAACTACAATATGAATAACATACAAGTGAAACCAAGATCTCCAAGCCAAGAAGATACCTACAACTGCCAACAAACCATCATAAACATATCCATCACTGTCAAAAAGCTCAGAATAAAAGTGTATAGCCAATGAATGTAACAAGCTATTATGACATCATGATAACGATATCCTAATGAAGATCAACCAAGAGCCGTCACATAATCAAAGAACTCAAATGCAACATGAGCTCCCCAACAAAGAAGGCAAAGTAAATCATGATCCTCATACTAAGAAGATACAATACCACAACCTAAACCAGAAACCAATCTGACACCACCAACAATGCACCTGCATAAACCATCATGACATGCCAAAGCCTCTAAAGTACAAGAAACATCTGTGACACCATGATCACCACCAAATGTACCAACAACTCAACTCAGCTATGTCCCACATATTTGCATAACATAGTCAACTACATAGGTCTCATATCATGACTATACCTGGTAATACCATCTCACCTCCTCAACATGACATCAAAACCAACAAACCAAGTGACTAAACCAAGCCACCAAAATTGAAAATGCATCAACACTAAAATGTTTATGGGCATAGACAACCCATGTCCAAGTCATAGGTGCAACAAGTAAGTATAAACCCCCTATAATGTTACACAACTTGTAGATACAACAATGAAGCATACAAATCTAGCCAAATACTGATAACCATATCTAAAAGAGAATAATTTGAGACATACAACTAAGCATACAATGAATCCAACATCAAATCTCCTAGACTCAACAATCCATAAGTATCACCATAGTCAAAAAAACCCATAAACAGGTCAGGATAAAATATTAGCAAATAAATCATGTCAAACAAATCCAAAATTGATCCACTATGTAGTGCTCTGAACAAGCTTTTTGTCGACTTTTCGAAGTCCAAAATCCAACTTCGTATGCACCCTATATGACCTCTCGAAGCTCAAAATGAACACCTAACTTCTAGCTAGTAAAAAACTATCAAAACTATAAAATATCCAAAAATCTCTGGCACCAAAGTATAAAGAACTAAGTCAGCTTTCCAACGAGTCTAGGAAGAGGAAAAACAAACAATCTAGGTGAAAGTTATTCCCCTTGGAAGTAAAAGTGCAGTTTGAACATGAGGCAAAAAAATTCTAGCAATCCTTGGTGGTTGGGCGACGGCCCCACTCGGGTGATGCCACTCCCCTGGTAGTAGACCCAAAGCTTCTATCAAATCTATTTAAATTTCGTTTGCATTTAAAACTTTATCAGCCCTTTTAAAAATCTATGGCTAATTAAATTATAAAGGCAATTTTTTAAAAAAGGATATTAAATTTTTTAAAGGTTTTAATATTTTAAAAAAAATGGGTTTGACCCCACCCGCGGGGCCTACAAGCTAATTGCCGACAATGCTCGACTGGCAGTGAGTACCCCATGGGTACTACTGATAGTGGCATTGCAGAGTACTTGTAGGACTGCCAGTGGTCCGCCGATCCCCCCCCTCCCCTACCCCCCCCCACTTCAAACATATATATATATATATAAAAAAATTTAAAATTTAAAAACTTTTCATTTCAAGTTTTTTTTTTCATATTATAATTTTTTTAATTTATTTTCTTATTTTGCAGGTACCAATAGGATTTTTTTTGTGACAAAATAAATTTTTATTTTTTGATTTTTAATTTCTTTTGAATAAAATAATGTCGACTGTACAACAACAAAAGGGGGTTTGAATTAAAAAAAATTGTATTTTTTTCAACTTCTCCAAAATAGGGAAAATTATATATCAACATTCATCTCTCGGCCAACTTGAATCCAATCATGAGGTCAATTTTGTCCCAAGAGGTCATTTGTAAAATTTCCCCGACAAAACCCCCATTTGAATGCACAACCAAGAAACCCTTTTTAGCCAAAATTTTTCACACCCCAAATTTGCAAACAACCCATCATAACAAGTACTTATAACACACATTAAGTGGGTTATGACAATGAGGCTAAAATTAGGATGTGAGGAAATAAGTGGGATTCTTTTATTTGTTTTGGAGGAAAAGATGCCTATGATGCACAATGAATGGGGATAAAAATAAGATGTGAGTGGGAATCTCATAATTTAAATAATAAAATTATTTAAATTATGTGTGCATGTGAAGAGTTGTAGTCATGTGACACATGTTGCAATGTGGTAATAAGTGATGGATTAATTCAAATATTTAATTTGAATTATTTTTAGACATGTGAAGGGGAATTAATTAAATAAATGAGATTTATTTAATTAATTAGGAAGGTGATTAAGTGAAATAAATGGGATAAGTGGGATAGTGTAATGACCTAAGGTAAAATATTACAAGATGTCTTACAAGGTCATGTATCAACTAGGTAATGTTATGACATGGACAATTTTGGGTGTCTACAAATACTAGTGGTAAGGTGAAACCATGTACCACAAAACCACTAACCCTTTATTTAATATTAGGTACTAAGACATCACATTCTTTAATATTTCCCCAATATTAAATTATTATGACATGTCTCCCACACATTAAATAATAATACAATGTTACAATACAACATCAAGTGGTCTGCAAATAATTACCTAGTGTGATTAACCACACCACCAAGGTGCATCACAACTATATAATTATTTAATTATAATAAATCATTGTATGCAATGGTGTACAACACCATATCCCAACATTGACAAATGAAGCAATTAAGGTTAGAGCTTTAAATATGACTGTACCATGATATGAAAGAATATAACCATTAATGACAATAGCCATTTATTACCCTTGAAGTGAATATATCAAAAGAAAATGCTTATGCTTAGGACACTCAAAGTATTGATGAAGGGGTAACAAATGAGGCTGGCACCACAAAGAGGACAAAAAATCAATGAATATGAAGGAGAAAAGTCTAAATGGGCATCAATCTAAGGATAATCATGCAAAAGTCAATGTGAAGAAAACATGATCAAAGAGGACAGTGAAGGAGCAACATTTATAAGCATGAAGCTTCCAACAAAGGTTGTAGGTTTTAACACCAAAAAAGGGCAATCAAAGATAATGATAAAGGATGCAAATATAGTGAAATGAGGAAGGATTATAATCATATTCAAAGACATTCAAATGACAGTCCACAATGAAAAGTCTATGAAAATCTCAAAAGGGGTAGCAAGGTTTAATAAGGGAGGCAACCATATGAGAAAGATCACTGTCATGGATAGAGAAAAAAGGACAGTCAAGATAAAATGACAACCATTTCATTTGGTGATAGTTTGGGAGCTTTTCATAGAACTGTAATGAGGATAGTCAAGTGGAAAAAATTATGGAATCCACTACCTTCTATCATACAAACACCCCATCAAAATACTCCAAGGAAGATCAAAAGCCTAGTCATATATCTTTGTATGGTAAGGTAAAACCATTAAGTTTTTGACAATGAAAATGATGGGAGAAATATACAGAAATGGAAAGATAGGGCATTTTGGCTGCTCATTGAGAATATAATTTATGTGTTTCTTGGAAACTTCTCTTCTACTTTCTTTCCTACCTTATAGTATTGAAATTTTCTAGGGGCTTGATTCTAGCAGGGTTTATTGTTTATCATCATTGTTTTATTTTCATTGAAGCATGCCTTGCAATAAAGGGGATATCCACATAGTCCACTAACCATGTAAATGATAGCCTTTTGTCAATTAGAGGATAGTCACAAATATTATCAAAGGGACAAATAGTATTTGAAGGACAAAGATTTATATTGAGAATAGTCCCTGTACTTGCCAAAAATGCACTGCACAATGACCTTATGGCAACATATAGGGATGAAACCCATGGTGCTTGTAGACACTAAAAAATGTCTTGGTCTCCGAATGCCATTTTTCTATCGTCTTGGTCTTCTTCCCTACATAGTTAAATAATCTTAATTATTTAATTATCATATTTTGATTGCATTCCTCTATTAATTAAATAATTTTAATTATTTAATTAATTCATTTCTTTTATTCTACTATGATCAATTAAATAAATTTAATTGCATCACTAACCCCTTTTTCTTCAATAATTAAATAAATGAGCATTTATTTAATTATTTACCTTTCACAATTCATTTATAGTCAATATAATAGTAATTTATTTGTCTATTCATTAATCTTTCCATTCTTCTATAGTTAAAAAATGATCAAAATTATATAATTATCTCTTATCATTTCTCCCCCATTAAATAATTAATCTAAATTAATTATTTAATTCTTCTTTTCTATTGATGTAGAGCAGGGAGGCAAACTCCAAACAAACACAATTCCAACTATTTTCAACAATCTTCAATCAACACAACCCTAACTAGGGTGATTCCTCATACAAACTCTCAGTTTCCCTTGTAGGTCTACAAACCTAGTTTATTGAACATACCTTGCAAAATGCTTTACAAACCCTTCCCAAACTAGGGCAGCATCAAAAACTTCTCAAACACCATTCCCTACTCTCAAAACCTCCATTAACATACACGACTAACCTAAGGCACCCATTCCACCAAGTCTTAAACTAATATATAGGTGGAATGGGTGATTAATCCATTTTATACACCTTCAAACCCTTAAAATAGGGTTCTTAACCCGTTAACAGAAAGTTGCTTGTAGAATCCCCAAATCTTAATGGAATTGAATCAAACTAGAACCAATCTCTTGTTACTTCATATATCTATCAACTGCAATGCAAATTAGATAAAAAAAATAGATGGTACGGGGTCATACAATGGCCCAAAACAATAATTTACTAGTAATTTGTGAGAAAACAAAGTTTATTTTATGGTTTTCAACTTCAATACAAACTCCTGAACCAAAATTTGACCCACAAACCCTATATTTAAGCCTCACAAAACTAAAAACAACTAACAAACTGACCTTAACCAACTTTTGAGCTTCATAACTTTTGGTTTTCCTTATTTTTGCATTTTTACATTTTACACTTTGACAACTTTTTACAAGATTTGCAATATTTGCACAATAAACCCCTAAACCAACCAAATGACCTAAATTAAATTATGAATGGTCTATTATGACCTTATTGACCTCAAATAAGACCCCACACACCAAAACCTATCAAAAGACTTTATTTACAAAATGATCTAACATGGCACCCCTGCACTAAACACCCGGCCTGAAAAAGACCTCAAGTCCCTTTGAGGACTATATGACATCAAAATATGTTGTCTCTTAACATTCCATAATCTCCAAGCTACACATCTACCTGGTGACCCCTTCCATTGAGTTAGCTAGTGAAACCATACATTTTCTTTTCTCTTTGACTGGTTTTTTCTTTGAACATACTATCCTCCATTTGATGAATGTGTTTTGTTTGCTCTTTCATCATAAAATGTTGTCATAACTGTCCTTGTACCTGCCATCAAAATTCTTGCACTCCTGACTTGAATTTCCTTCCTTTCCACACCTTGCATCTTCTTAACTTTGTTCTTTCTTCCCTGGAGCTTGTCTTTGTTTTCTTCCATCTGCTAATCAAACCCTAAATGACTACTGTCCTTGAGAACCTCTATACCACAAATTTCCAAACCCATGTACCATCAAGTTTATAAAATTTTGTCTTGACATAATTTAACTGCCCTCTGAACTCCTTTGCATTCAATGGAAAAATCACTGTCCCTATCACAATCTCATCATACTTTTCCAACCCATTTTGCACTCCTGCAACTAATTCATCCTTGACCTTTTCTTTATCTGACTTTGATACCAAATTATCATCCTCTTTTCTCTTCAACATTGAAGCATCCTTCAAACTTACTATCTTGACACCTTCAAGCTTTGAAGTGGATGCAATCTCCATCTTCCTTTCTTCCTCTATTTTCACAAACTCTTTCTTGCCAAACATGATCACCTTTGCTGCCTTGGCCTGCTCCTTAACGTCTTCCTACAATGGTGTTAATGTAAAAGTATTTCCATCCTTTTGAATTTTATATGTATTATCTCTTCCATCATAAATGGCATGCTTATCAAACTGCCATGGTATTTGAAGCAATAAATGACAACAATCCATTGAAAAAACATCACAAAGTATCCTATCCTTGTATCCACCAATATTAAACTCAACCAAGGCTTGTTCATTAACTAAAATAGAGTGATCATCATTCACCCAAGATACTTTATGAGGTGTTTCGTGAGGAATTTTCTTTGACTTCAGTTTATCAACCATTTCATTTGACACCATATTATTAGTGCTTCCAGAGTCTACTACTACCTTACATACCTTTCCTTTGCATTTGTAGGTGGTCCTGAATAATTTCCTTCTTTGAGTCATCTCCTTCTCCTTTGATGCTTTAAGTAATGTTATTCTCACCTTCAATGACTCTCCCACTTCTGGAGCAGCAAGTTGGTTATGCAAATAAACGACATCAGATTATCAACTGAAGATTGATCATACATAATACAATGATGGAGTTTTAGATATCATGGGCAAGTTGATAAGAACAAGGCATTTTTGCATGCTTCAACTCACTTTTTATAGATTTCCAGTTCAGTACGAGCTGCTTTTCTGTTGTACACATTGTGACTGCGAGTTTGAGATCGAGTTCACTTGTTTTTGCATGAGTTTGAGCTTTTCTTTTGGAGATATTTTATTTTGCTTGGGATTTGCCTTGGAGTTATCATTTTTATACTGAAATTGACTTTCAGTTTCACCTTCATGCACTTTGGAGTTTCCTCTCTTTGTATATATTGGAAAAAGTTTACTGGTAGTTCTTGTTTTTCAGCCTTTGCATTTTATAAAGTGAATTATCATGTAACTCAACTTTCATTTTCAGATTAATATAACAATAGGTTTACAGGTTCAACTTGTGTTATTTAGTAGAAGATTGCTTCAATTTCCAACATTTTCAAGTTTTGCCTTCAAGATTTTAGGCATCATTATTGTGTAGGATTTGATTGAAGGATTATTGTGTTTTCAATTTTGAAACCCTTTAATTTTTTTGTCTCCTACATAGATATCTGTATGTAGTTTAGTTAATTCACTGGTTATACACTGTGCATGTAATTGATTAATCATTTTAGTCGTGAAAACAATGTTTTCCCTCAAAATTGTATTGAATCAAAGCCTTTGTTTAAAACATTCAGTTGATTAGACTACCAAATCCGTTGTGCAGATTAAAGTACTGAGTAATCATTTTGTGAGTCAAATTGCACTTTAGTTTTTCTAATTAGGTGCATCACTAAAGTTTTCATTTTGGGTTCATGTTTTTAGTTCAATCCCTCTTACCCTTTTCTCAGAAAATTTTATTCAAGTATCAAATTGACCATCATATAGGAACCAACCTAGAATTTGGAGGTTTATCTTCGCCATAGGAATACCCATAGCTTGAAGATAGTTCCCATGTTTCAACAGATTGCTGAATTTAACCATTCAAGCATTTGGGTGCAATTTGTTTGACAATGGGTATATCTTTTTCTATTTTCAATTTTATTTTAATTTTCTTTTAGCGTTTTTATTAGAATAGGGTTTTTGGTGTTCTAATCATCTCTTTTTAGCATGTGGCATTGGATTTGAGGAGTCTTACAAACTATTTCTTTTGAAACAATCAAGCTTACACATCTTTTAATTGAAGTTAATCAATTTTGTTTGTTTGCTTACAACTACAAATTTGTATTACACTCATAAGATTAAAATGTACATTTTCATTCATAAAGGTTAAAATGAATAACAAAATGCATATCTTCACTCGTTGGTTCTAAAATTAACTTACACTGCATGTCACTGGTCTAAAAAAATTCCATGTGTTTGTTTGAAATCATAAGCAAGGTTAAAATTAACAAGTGTTTGTCATGTCTTGTGGTTTGCATTTTTACCATTGGATGTGTATGCTCTTCTCTCACACCAATTGGTGATCTTGAGAATCAAAAGCATTCCTTTGGCATCTTGTATAACTACTCACATATTACAATTTGGATTTAAAATGAATCCCATGTGAGTGTGAGGAAAAGGCATTGTGTATGCTCTCTCCTTATGCTTCGTGTGATCTAGGAGATAAAAAACAACATACTTCCTTGCTTTTTTTAACCCTTTAGGGGGCCTGCCTTGAAAGAGGGAACAACCCAAGCAACACTATTTGGTTCCACTATATAAATTGTCATGTTCATTGGGAAAGTCTTCAATCACTTGGTGAGGATGTCCTATGCAAACAAGTTCCACCCCTAGTGTCCATGTGACACATCAAAATCCTTTCTTAGGAAGGGAATGGGCGGCCTCTTAATTGAGATAATATTGCCTCACACATAGGCACCAGTATTTCCCTAAAACATAGACTAAGAACCATTGTTTTAGTGGCCAAAAACCCTTTACTTGTTGGTGTAGGAACAATCATTCTAAAGCTGCCCTACATTCCACCATTCATTGTAGAGACATGAATTCCCTCAAGGTTTTTAGATCTTAGGGGGTAAGAGATTTTGGTGAGCCTGTGCCATGTAAGGGGGAGCCAATGCCACCAAGGTCTCTAGATGTTCGCTTTGTTTAGGTGTTTGGAGAAATTCAAGTAGGGATCCAACATGTAGTATCTTTTCCAAGCCTAGGTTGTGGATTTTTCTATGGGTGTCTTTATTCACATTTAAATCAAACATTTTTAGACTTAAAATCAGACCAAACAAGTGTTTTTTGATCATTTTTTGTGTTTTCCAAGTTAAATTCCATAAAATCTCATCAAAACTAGTCAAATATCCATCACAAAACCATCAATTTACAAAATAAGCACACTGTGAACCATAATTGTTCAAAACATGCCCACAATTGCAATTCTATGTCACAATTGTTAACCAAAAAGTTGCAACTAATATTTTGCTGGGAAACTCCTTAAAACAAAGTTGCAACTAGTATAGTGAACCACAACTGATCATCAAAAACTTATTATTAAAATGATGCATCTAAAAAAAAAAGTTTCATAACTACCTGATTATCAGAAATTCACAAAATCTTTGTCTAAAACTGAATCAATACATCTTGAGAGTGATCTTGGCTTCCAAACCTTAGACTTGCAAAGTTTTTACCCATCCATTCCATCACTTTCAATTAGGATTGAATTACATTTTAGGTTTCCTCCTTCAACCTTTGCCTTTGATAATTAATCCTAGACCTTAGGTGTCATATACCTTTTAGATTTTAGACATAGGAGACCTATCAAGCCTTTGGAAAATCCATGGTTGCTTATTCAACTTGTCATTAACCTTCACCTTTTAATTTATCAACCTTTGTCATTACCATCTTGGTCAAAACTTGAGTCTGAAACTTATGTCCTAGTTTAGACTCACCTTGTCAAATCCATCATATTGGTCATCACAAAGGTCAATGACATTTGGATTATTTATCTTAGACCTACAATAGCTTGATTATCATCCTTTTTTCTTAAATATTAAGGTTCATATCCTTAGTGTCATCTTTTTAGTATCATTTAGATTCACACCTTATCCTTTGATCACAACATCATTATCATCCTCCCATTCCTTAATCTTAGATTTAGATTGAGTCTTTCCTTTGAACCCTTATTTATCAAAAGAACACAAAAATATAGCCCATCCTCATCTTAGACTTAGTTGTACCATAACCTTTGATCATTGATTTAGTATCATCTATCTTCAATTACATTATCTTTGACCATAGATTACTCTCCCTCTGGTACCATTTGGCACCCTCTAGTTTCATTTAGCTTCATCCTTTGGTATTAAGATCATCTTCATCCTTGCATGAGAATCTTGCATCCTTATATCCAAAAAATCACAAAAATATAGTTTAGTTTCATATCACCTTGCATTACCTTCCAAACTTGCAAGTCTTACATGGTTGAAACAAGGTCATGAACTATAAGAAATGACATGGATTATTTAATTGAACCCTTTTCTAGTCCACATGATGACATCAATTTTGGATCAAATTCAAATAAATCCACACCACAAAGAGACTCAACCAACACATTGGATAGTCTAAGTCTAGACGAATTCAACAAGAAAATGATTCCTAAATAAATTGAATGAACTTATCATGATCCAAGGATTTAATGCATGGTTGATGAGCTCGTTAGTGCCGATCCTAATATATACTTCTATGCACTAGCCAAAAAGGGGGCTAAACTCCCTCAAGGCCTTGATGTCTCCACAATTGTGGAAGTAGATACTCAAGACCCATTTGTGTTAGGGATGCCCTCTTCACAAAAAATGACTAATACACTACCACTTGGGACAAAAAATCACATGGCCACAACCACCACACATATCCCTAATATCTCCACACTTGGAAACAAGAGAACCAATGCAACAACACGAGGAATTTCTTTTACATTTGGTAGCTTATCAAATTCCATGGGTAAGACCTTTACAAATCCTTTATTTCAAAATATGAACCTAGGTCCTACATCTCAAGGTCAGACACCTATATCATGAACCAAGGTACCACACCTTTACTTAAAAATACAAACCAAGGTCCCATGCCTACAAAATATGAATTAAGGTACCTCATTCCAATTTCAAAGCACACCTCCATAAAATCAAAATCAACCAAACAAATCTAGGAGAATTCACATTGTCCCATGAAAAGTGCCAAACCAAAACATTAATCAAGGACCTACCCCATCATTTCAAGGACCTACTCCATCCTACCAAAACACCTATCAAGGACCCACACCATCTTTCTAAAACACAAATCAAGGTCCAAAATTTCAAATCCAAGGTACAAATCAAGGGCCTACAACACAATTTCAAAATGCCATACCATATACAAACATGACCTTTGGGACCAATCTAAATTCCAAATTCACTCCAAATCCAACCAATACCAATACAAAAGTTACACAACAAGGAAACCAAGGTCCCATGCCACCAAATGTCATCCAAACCCAAATCCAACATATGACCTAAACACCAATGTCATAACACCGAGTCAAGCCAACAAAAAACCTTCTCTTTGGACACTTTGATACAAAAAATACATGCCATACAACAACAAATGACAAACATGCAATTGGGGACCAACAAGAAAAAATATTCCATGGAGGAATTATGCCCCTATCCATTTGAAGAAATCTCTACATGCCACCATTTCCCCTCACTTCATGACACCAAATTTACCCAAGTACAAAGGGAAAGGAGATCCAATGGAACACATAAGAGAATTTAGTACATGTATGGAAATCTCATATGATCCTACCTATTTGATGTGACTATTCCCATAGAGTCTCATAGGACCAACTCTATATTGGTTCACACATCTTCCTCCAGGGATTAGAACATGGGGTGAATTGGTTAATAAATTCATTAATCACTTTTCCTTTAACATTGAAAGTGACATAACCCTTGCAACATTATGCAAAACCAAACAAGAAGAGGAGTCTCTTACCTCATTTTACCAAAGATGGTGAAGTTTAGCTAGCAAATTTCCTTGCCACATCCCTGAGAAACAACTAGTCACCATGTTTGTGGAAAAGCTTAATGGAGAAATGATGAGTGGTCTTCAAATCCAATGTTGCATAGCTTTTGATAAAATCCTTGATAAAGGTGTCCTTATTGAAAAGTGTCTTGTCACAAAGGGACTAGTCAAAGTACATAAAGACACCCCAAAACCCAATAATGAAAAAGGTAAATATTGGTCTTAAAACAAGAATGTCACTAATGATGGAGTAGTCAAAACTAAAGTGATAAACAAAGGTCCTACCATTCATCTCAAAGGTACTTCCATGTCAATCACATCAAACACATCAAATACCTTAGCACAAGGTCAAGGTAAAACATTGAACACAATCCAAAACAACCAATAATGTAGAGGTCATCCATGCACCAAAAGAACATACACCCCATTGGGAGAACCCATTGAATCAGTCCTAAAGACACTCTTGCAATCCAATGTCATCCAACTACCAGACATTAAAAACCATGAACCCTCTTTAATCAAAATTGATTGGTGGAAGGAAGATGAATATTGTGAATATCACCATAGAAAAGGACATAAGACATCTAGATGTTGGATACTCAAAAATATCATTCAAGACCTTATTGAATAGGGAATCATTTCAATAGATAATTCACAAGGTAAGAAACATGTTGATCACAACATATTTAAAACTCCCTTGCAAGATCATGAAAAAGGGAAAGCCTCTAGTTTAGGGAATAAAAATAATGCCAATTATACCCATGTCACACATGATTACAACACCATTATCCACAAAATACAAGCCTTTTATGATAAAATTACCACCATTACCATACATAAGAAAAGTTCAGAGTGTGCTTTCACCACTCGTAGGGAAAAGATAGCTCTTCCAGGATCTCCCTCCTATCCACAACCAAAAATCTAGTATAATCTCCTAGACTAGCTAGGGAAGACTCTTGCACAAATTTCTATTCTAGAGCTTCTTCGTATATCCCCACAAAATAGAACGATCCTTGATAAAGCCTTACAAGAAGCATCCATACTCACTAATCTAGATTTCAATGAATTTCAGGCCATGGTTGGATACGTAGCTATGTCACATCATGTCACCTTCTCTGAGCAAGAATTTTCCTTACAAAAGTCTGATCATAATGATACCCTACACCTAGAAGTTTATGTGAATAAACATAAGATCAGACGAGTCTTGGTAGATAGTGGAGCAGGTGTAAACATTTGTTCCCTAAAATTGGTAAAAGCATTGGGATGCTCTGAGAATTGCATAGATCAAACTAAGAAAATTGTTATCAAAGCTTATGATGATGCTGAGTGCTCATTTGAAGGAGTAATTTCACTTCTCGTAAAAGTTGGTCCAGCTATGCAAAATATAGTTTTTCATGTCTTGGATCTAGATTTACATTACAACCTTCTCCTTGGTTGCCCATGGATTCATGCCATGAAGGATATACCATCCACATACCACCAATTCCTTAAGTTTCCACATAATGGAATCAAAATTACTATTCCTAGTGATCCTAATCCCTTTTAATATTGCACAAACCTAAAAGGAACTGTTGAGCATCAAGTGTCCATAAATTGAGAGGTCTCATCTTCCACTTCATCCCACTACATTGATCTAGCTAACCTTGTCAAATCATCCACTCCATTCACCCCAACATCCAAACACAAAATCTAGATTCAATACAAAGGATGCCGAGAATACAACATGAAGTGTCTCTTTTCAATAGGAAATCCACCCAAATAATCAAAGTATTATGGCAAGCTGCATCCCATACATCCTAAGGTTATCATCCATAATCCTCCTACCACCTTCACTAAATGGGGGGAGTTAGCCAAATAATATTTGGATGACCACATTTATACATGGCTATATAAAGAGGAGGACATAAAACCTAAGAAGTTTCCAGCTGAACGGTATCCAAAGGGGTTCCTCTTGATGAAGTAACAAGGATATGATGGACATAACAAACTTGGTCTAAAAAAACAAGGAATGTTGGAACCCTTAATACCTCCTAAATTACTAAAGTATCAAGGGTTATAGTTTGTACCAGTAGAAGTTACCATCTAGGGTATCAGGTTACCCTTGAGTGAGATTTTCAATGCTTCAAATGAAATTGAGACATCTAAGGACTATTATACCAACTCTGACTCTAATGAATGGGAATGGGATTTGGAATCCAATAAACCCACTAGTAATTATAACCTTGAGGAAAAATTTAGAGAACCTAGTGAGCCTACCTTTGAGGAAATATTTTGTTAAATGTTTAAAATTGGTCCCCTGCCAAGTCCCCACCAAAAGGTCCCCTTGAAAAGGGAAGCTTGGATCAAACACTTTTGGGAACTCGATGATTCTAAAACCTTCTAGGAGCTTGATGACTCTACCTCTGTCTTTACTTTGTCTTCCTATACCATGACCCTTAACAATATTGATGATGGCCTACCCCTCATTTACACGTAGTTGATAGATTGGTATCAACAAGAACCACCGAGTTTAGACACATTCGAGAATGATGAAGCAATTGCTAAGTTCATGGGAATTCATGAAGGAATACCAAGTGGGGATCATAAGGTTGGATTTGGCATAGAACTCAATAGTGGAGCATACTTTGGTGAGGTTGTCCTCTCCTCTAGTTGCAAAAGTGAAAATAAAAAAATTCAAAATAAAAATAATAGGTCTTTAGGTGAGAACTAAAAGGCGCTTGTTGATCATGAAAAAGTAAAAATAAAGAACGTATCCGAAGGTGAAAACCTCTATGAGGTACCTAGGGATGAAGGACTGAACAACCTCCCAATAGACTGAGAGAGATTGGAATTTCTAATAGAAGAGACAAAAAGAAATGATCATTGGGACACGAGACAACTCTAGAATCATACAACTTGCAACATCTTTGACCGCTGAGAGAAAAAACCTAAGTTCACAACATTATTTTTAGAAAGACAAATTAATTTTGCATTGTCATATGCTAACATGCCTTGGTTGGACCCTGAGATTCTCTTACATCACTTGCCATTGATACCAAATTCCAAACCATATAAACTTAAGCTAAGGAAAATGCACCCGCAGATTGCACTCCTGTTCAAGGTTGAACTAAAGAAACTCTTGGATGTCAAATTCATACGATTTATTGATTATGAAGATTGGATATCTAATATTGTTATTGTCACAAAATTGAATGGTCAAATAAGAGTATGTATGTACTTCAGGGATCTTAACAAGGCTTGTTCTAAAGATGATTTCCCCTTACCAAATATTGACATCATAGTTGACCTCACTACTAGATATGAAATGCTATCACTTATGGATGGATTGTCAGGCTACAATTAGATAAGAATTTCTCCTAAAGATCAAACAAAGACAACCTTCACATGTACTTGGGGAACTTTCTATTGGAATGTTATGTCATTTGGACTTAAAAATGTTGGAGCTACATATCAAAGAGCCATGACTACCATTTTTCATGATTACATGCATGTACTTATGGAGCAAATTATGTTGATGATATTCTCTCAAAATATCTAGAAAGAAGTGGTCACCTAGCAGTCTTGGATAAGATTTTTATGACTTGAAAAGTACAAACTTAGATTAAATCCAAAGAAATGTGTTTTTGACATCCAATTAGGCAAAATATTAGGGTACATTGTCTCCCATAGAGGAATATTAGTTGATCTTATAAAATTAAAAGCTATCCTAGAGATGCCACCGCCCACCAACATCAGTCAACTAAGGAATTTATAAGGAAGACTGCAACCAATCCATAGATTTTTCACCCAACTAGCATATAAGATTCATCCATTTTAGCATTTGTTATGAAAATGAATTCCCTTTGTTTGGACAAAGAAATGTCAAGAAGCATTTGATCAAATGAAGCATTTTCTATTAACTCCACTAGTTCTTATGGCTCCGATTGATGGTAGACATTTGATATTATATGTAGCAGTAACTACATCAACACTAGGGGCATTATTGGAAAAAAGTGATAATGATGGTAAAGAATGAGCAATCTACTACATTAGTCGTACCTTGGTTGGATATGAGTTAAACTATAGTGCCATTGAATCAACCTACCTAGTAGTTGTATTAACAACATAGAAATTGAGACATTACATGCTAAACCAAAAGACAAAGTTGATAGAAAAAATTGATCCTCTAAAGTACCTTCTTAGTAAAGCAACTTTGAAAAGACATCTAGCTAGTGAGTTATGATCTTAAGTGAGTATGACATTGAATATGTTGATTGAAAAGTGATAAAAGGACAAGTGATAACCAATAAACTTGCAGATGCACCGATGAAGGAAGACTATCCTCTAATATCTGACTTCCCAGATGAATCAATTTTTGTCATAGGAACACCAACAACATGGAAATTGTACTTTGATGGGTCCTACAAAAGTCATGGATCAGGAGCCGATATTTTATTCATCACACCTCAAGTGGATTCCATTCCTAAGTCATTTTGAATAGCATTTCTATGTACCAATAACATAGCTCAGTATGAAGCACTACTAACAGGACTTCGAATGGCAATTAAATGGAAAATCAAGGAAATTCTAGTTTATGGTGATTCCTAGCTAGTGATCAAGCAATTCAATGATGACTATGATACCAAGGATAAGGAGTTAATGCCCTAAAAGCACATGGTTGATAGTTTTAGAATTTACTTCGAATCTATTTCCTTTGAGAAAATACTGAGAATCTAGAATAAAGCAACTGATGCAATGAAAACAATTGGATCTCTCTTGGATATCCTTAACAATGCATCACAATATGAGTTCTTGGTAGAAAAATTGGTTGTCCCTGCATTCAATGTCCCCAAAACTGAACTTGTGTACAAACTTGTTGGTCTCAAATCTCCTTGGAAAAAAGACATTTACAACTACTTGCATGACCAAATTATCCCTCCTGACTTGTTTCCTAACCAACACAAAACCTTTATTCGAAAAGCCTACAAATATGCCATCATCAGCAATACCATTTACCACCATAGCTTAGATAACACCCTCCTTTGATGTATCGACTCAAATGAAGCACAAAAAACCTTACAAGAGGTTCATAATGGTATATGTAGAGCTCCCTTTGCTAGTCCTACCTTAGGTAAAAAGCTTATGATGGGATATTATTGGCCTACGATGGAATATGATGCCTATCACTTTGTGAAAAAATGTCACCAGTGTCAAATTTATGGAGATCATATACATGCACTAGCTTAGGAATTGCAGCCACTCACATCACCATGTCCATCTTCTCAATGGGGACTCAACCTAAGAGGAAATATCCATCCCACTTCCACAAATGGGAATAAGTTTATCCTTGATACTATAGAATACTTTACCAAATGGATTGAAGCCATCCTAATGACATAAATTACTGGAAAGAAAATATCCAAATTCATTTTGAATTACATTATATGCCATTATGGTATCTCGTAATCCATAATTATAGACAATGGCTACCCTTTCAAGAATCAGGATGCCTGTGAACTCTATCAGAAATTTCATATCCAACACCATTTGACTACCCCGTATTAATCAAGGGTAATGGTCAAGATGAGGCATCTAATAAGACTATCCTTAAAATATTAAAAAAGACTATCGATGATGCTAGCAATGACTGACATCTCCAACTTAATCCTACTCTATGGGCCTATTGTACTAGTGTTTATACCCCTATAGGAGCCACACCATATTCCCTTGTCTTTGGATCTGAGGCCATACTTCCTATTGAGGTCGAGTTACCATCTCTAAGAGTATTTATGCAAGGATTGATCAATAAAGAAGAATACCAAATATCTTGTCTACATGAGCTAGAGTTATTGGATGAAAAGAGACAAAATGCTTTGACACATTTGCAAGCATATTAGAATTGCCTTCAACACAACTACAATAAGAAGGTTTGACATTGGTGACTTAGTCTTGAAAGAGAATTTAAAGAATTAGATAGATCAAGAAAAGTACATAAATTTTGAACCTAATTGGTTGGGCCCTTACATCATCACAAAAACATATGGATTTGGTGCTTATTAGCTCTCTGCTCTAGAAGGTGAACCATTGCTTGAACCCACCAACAACTTGCACCTTCATAAGTATTATGCCTAATTCTCAGAGTGTCCAATCAAAAATTCAAAAAATTCAAAAAATAAAAAAAATATAGTCACCCTGATGAAACTTGGCAAATAGGCATCTTAGTGACAAAAAAAAATAATTAAAAAATGGAAAAAAAAAATAGTAAAGAGAAATAATTCGTCCAAAAGTGAAAATCACTTTGGTGGCGCTTCAGATAAGTACCATGGTGAAAACCTAGCAAATATGCGCCATGTGTAGTCAGTCTATGCTCCTCTACTTACTATCACTCTACCTGGTCTTCCATCCTTCGCTCATCCATTCACATATACCCTTCATTTGTCATCCTTCTTATGGCCTAAGAACCACTGACATTTAGCTTCCTTCGCTTTCATGACCATCCTTTGCATTCATCCACTGCTTCCACTTTCACATAATAAGCTGGTCCTATACCTGACTAGGGGAAATTCCTTGACTTATATCTTCATGGGATCCTACACATGGTATTAGCCTCATGAAACATCAAAATCCAAAAAAATCGTAAAACATCAAAATCCAAAAAAAATTCATAAATTTCATCAAAATCAAAAAAATCATAAAATGTTAAAATCCATAAACATCAGAAAATGTCAAAACTTCCAAAAAATAGAGTTAGGGTCAATTTGTGTTAGTATGGTTGAACTACGTTGTCTCTATGCATTTTCTACATAGGCAATGCCCTCAACTGATGGCCCCCCTAGACATTAGGTTTTGTCCTTAGAATTTTTTCACATCATATCAATTTTGGCTTGTGTTAGTGAAACTATGAGGTCTCTGTGTGTATAACGTAGACAAGACCATCAATCGATGAGCCCTTGAGGCCCTAAGTCACTCCTTTAGGGTTTTTCGAGTTTCTTCGTGTCCTTTTTCATCGAGTAATAATTATTCAAACCAAATCATGAATCAATAGACAAAAATATCCAACAAATCCTTAATCATCAATTAATAAATCAAATCTTTGGTCTTATATTAGAATGGGGCATTATGTCATTTATCTCGTTTAGTCCTCTACTTCTCTTCTATCAGGATGCCTCCTTCCTAATATTGGACTTCATCATTGGTCACCTTTTTCCTTTGCCTTAAGCAAGATATGCCTTTCTTGCAGCTAGGTGTTTATCAAAATGGTCAATCATTCAACTTTATCAAAAGTCTCCCTTTCCTTAAATAGGATATGTCTTTCTTGAAATTAGGCATCATCACATCGATCAATCATATCAATTAAACCTTATCAAATCGGCTCAAATTAGTCACTTGGTCAATCAATCTTGTCGTCTTGGTCAATTAATCTTGCCTCATTAGGACGTCTTTCCTAAAACTAGGAATAATCAATCAATTCAATTAATCAACCTATCAATAAACTTTGGTCAAACAATTAATCATATTGGTCATCTGACTTCATCTAATCAACCTAATCAATAAATCTTTTCAATCCTATCAACAAACATTATTTCTTTGGAAAACACTTTGTTGGTATGAGTTTGTCTTATCTCTTTGATTGGTTTTTGGTCACGTTATTAGCTACCTCGAGGATGTCTAAAAAGGATTTAGAGGGGAAATGATAGATCATGATATCTTTTCTTTGCTTTCTATCTATGGTTTGTCTTGGAAAAAAGACTGGGACAAGTGGGTCCTTAGTATGAGCTAGGGCATTCCTTGTCTTTTGACTGCTTGTCTCTCACAAATGACCACCTTGCACACCTTGGTCTATGTCATACCATGGTGTTTGCGATCCATTTGCAATAACTTTGATGCATGATGATGATAGACATAAATCATGAAAGTATGTCCTTATCATTTCCCATTTGATGTCTCACCTTCTTTTACATTCTCCATACTAACATTCGTCCCCTCCATGCTAACATTTCTTCCGCATCTTGATAGTGTCTTGTGACATAGAAAAATACCTTGCATACATGATCATGTTAGGAAGCATTAAGAAAGCATCATCATCATAATAGGCCACACATATTTGCATGAGAAAATACAAAAACATAGAGTGCATCCATATAGCATTATCATTTCATCACATAACCAACCATGACATTGCATTTTACATTATGATAATAGTTCATTTCCATTTATCACATTTCATATACATTGCATCAAATTTCATATACATTGCATCACATTTTAAAGGCATTGCATAACATTAATAACATTATCACATATCATATCATACATCATATTTTGTATTCACATTAAACATTTCTAATCATTGCATACATATTCTATAGACATCACATTGCATTAACATTAATTGCATTCACATATCACATCACATCATAAAATTAGGTCATCCATATTGCATTCATAATTAGCATCATTGCATAATCATATAAGATGCATAAACAACATTATCAATGCACAATCATCCATCATATCAAACCAATGCATGATCATATAGAATTCATATATAGAAATCATAAAATCATGAACATCCATCATATAAAAAAATAATAACCATAAAGCATAATCACATAGGACTGTATATCATAAATTTCTACCAAAAATCATATCATATATCACTCAAAAGGTGTCATAGTACAATGTCAAGATGTATCATATCTAACAAAATGGAGCTCATAGGCTCGATGAACAAAATATAGTGTCATAACACATAATGTCAAAATATGCTCTAGCTTGAGCTGTCTTGCTCTCTTGACCTTGGTACATCCCTATCCTCTCACCGTCGTGAGCCTAGAGACCTATGGTCTAAGGTGGATGGCCTATCATATGGAGTGGATTGTCTTGAACTTGATGCCTCCCTACTCTGTGAACTGGTATGGGAATGCCAGATGTGTGATTTGCTATGTGATCTGCCCTATGATCCACTTTGAACCTGTGAGAAGCTCAACTCTCTCCTCTTTGGTAGCACTGCTCTCTCATACAAGGCCCTATAATATTGTAGACCCCTATTGAACATGGCCAACTCCTGTATAAGATCAACTATTGAATCACTACAGGTCGCTGCAAAATTCAACATCCTTTGGTCTATCTACTATCAGTTGATGATTGCTAGGTCCCTCTCTATCTGGAGGGTATCTCTCTCGGCCTTTAGGTTGTCTTGCTCTTCCCTGAGAGTCCTCACCTCCACCTCTAGGGCCTGTACTTGGGCCTTTAGGGTGGATATCCTCTAATTTGTTGTGCCCTCATCCTCTCTGACCCTGACCTTCTCCAACCCCTCCTTGACATCCACTCCCAAAATAATCTTCTCCCAAAGGAATCTCTCAACCTCTCCTATCATTGGATCATTTGTATGCTCCTCCTCTCATCACTCCTTCACATGCCCCTCCTCTACCTCCATCATCTCAATCTCCTAGCACCCTACCTCCAGGGCTGACATCTCTACATGATGCTACCCCTCCTCCACCACCATCTCCACTGCCACCCTTGCCTTTGGATCCTCCTCCTCACCGTCCTCTTGGATCAGTGACAACTCTCTCACCACCTACCTTGGTCTCATATCCCTCCTAATACTGCCTCGGTCTCCTTTGTAGCCTCCCCTCCCATCACCTCCATCATCTCCTCCTCCTTTGTCTCCCTATTTTCCATCTGCCCATCCTTCGTCTCCTCAACCTCCACCTCTCTGACCCCTATCACCCCTCTAGCCTCACAGGCCCCTACCTCTATGCTCCACAGGCACTGGCTACTCTAGATCTATGTATGGTGATGGCCTATGAGTCTACCACCATGCATCATACTCAAGAGTCATACCTACATCTACTACACCCCCTCTCCATCCCCACTGTACTAGTTGTAGATCATCAATATCCTGCTCGACATTAGTCATGGGTATTTGTTGTTCCCACGAGTGCACCTCCTAAGAGGAATGTGCAAACTTTGTTGTACCTACAAGAACACCTTGCCTCTCTCTGAACTATCATTTGACAGGCTCTATTAAATACATCTCTATGATATGTTGAGACTATACAGTCTGCCAAATCAAGTACCTCAACTGGTGGCACCATGGTAAATGCTCACTGTTATCTACCCACAGATCACAGTCCCTATAAGGCCTCCAAAAAAAGCTTGCTAATGTATCAATCCCATGTCTCTAATACCCTATGTCAACCACATGTGTCTGTGACTGTACCATGATATAGATATACATATGGAGCACTAGCTCCCAATTGTCATCCCACTAGTGGTTGGAACACAACTATGTGCTCCCATGCCCATATCATCAGCAGTGTAACCCCACAACTCATGTTCGAACCACCTCAATATGAAATATCGTGAAGTTGGAAGTATAACATGCCCAATAGACATGGTACCCAAGCATACATTATCTCATCCTATACCATCCCTGCCAATACCTCCCCCCATCCCACTAGAAACCCATGGCCCCTACGATCTGGAATTAGGATGCCACAAATAAATGTGCATAATACATAGTTGGATCTGTCATATCTTTCTACCAAGGTCTCCCATTTGATCTCGTATCCCTGAACGCAAAGCTTTGCCTTGTCCTCATAATCATAGAAGTCATAGATAGCCTACAGTCCTTGGACGAGATCATATCACACTCGCTCTCCGTGAATAGGAAATCACATTATCCTGTAAACATCCTGCAGGGTCATAGTGGCCTCCCTATTTAGTAGATGAAAGGTACACGTCTCAGAGTGCCACTGCCCCACAAGTATTGTCAACACACCCTTGTTTTCCATGATAATGGAAATATATGTCACATAGAATAATCTGAGATCTAGAAGTGCTTGCCTCTCAACATCATCCAACTGATCCCGAAGTTGAAAGGTCATTGGTCGTGACTCCCACATGTAGATAGGGGGAAGCACAACCTGATGTCATCACACAAGTCATTATGTTAATTCATAATCTTCAGTTGACCTATTGGACATAGATTGCACAAGTCATTTTATCCTAAATTGGGGAAATTTTTTTATTGATCAATTGCATCATTCAACTTGTCAATTGCATCATTGCAAAAATTCTTGGCATCACTGATCTTGCACATGCATTATGCAATTGCAATTGTGTCATAAGGATTAGCCTATGCATTGTTGGGGTCAATTGCAGTCAACTCCCTATCAATTGCATCATTAATCAACACATGCATCATTTGACCTTGTGCTTGTGTCGCTAATAATCGATTGTGTTGTTTCTAGCCGTGTATTCAACTTGCAAATCAAATGTGGCACACCATTTCAGATGCATCACACCACAACTGTCCTTGCACTAAGACCTATACAATTACATCAGAATGAGGAAATTGTGGTGAACTACATCACCTATGTCGTTCGCGCATGCAATTACATCACATGTCATGCAACATAATTGCCTGCTAAATTTTTTCCTAACTAAAATGCATGAAAATAAAAAAATCACAAAGTGGGTTTCAAATACATACACATATTGGGGTGGATGCTCCCTTAGGACGATGAAATGTGTAGATGTGGTAGCCTCTATGTGCGGAGTCTAGAACCGGTGACATCTCCTTAGCTTTTCACACTTAGAGCTCCTAAGATTTCTAAATTGGGAATGCACAAATGACTAATTTTCTTAATCGGGATCCTATTTATAGCCTAAAAATTAGGGTTTACACTAGGCAAGTGTATTGGGCACACTTTTTGATCACTTTGAACCTAAATTTGACCCCCGTAATGACGTCAAAAACCATTTTCGTTAGCACCATCAAACTCCTGGTTGTCAAATTATCTTATTGGGACAATTTTCCAAATTTTCCAATTTTTTAGAAAATTTGCAAAATTCTCCTGAGGGGGCATACATCTATCCCGCTTTCACCAGGGAATGTTTTAACTGTATTTGTTTGACACAATGCGATGAACTGCATTATGTCAAAGAGGGGAAAAATGTAGACACTAAAAAATGTCTTGGTTTGCAAGTGTCATTTTTCTATCGTCTTGGTCTTTTTCCCTGCATAGTTAAATAATCTTAATTATTTAATTATTATCTTTTGAGCACATTCCTCTATTAATTAAATAATTTTAATTATTTAATTAATTCATTTCCTTTATTCTACTATGATCAATTAAATAAATTTAATTTTGTCGCTAACCCCTTTTTCTTCAATAATTAAGTAAATTAGCATTTATTTAATTATTTACCTTTCACCATTCGTCTATAGTCAAATAATAATAATAATTTATTTGTTTATTCATTAATCTTTCCATTCTTATATAGTTAAATAATTATTAGAATTATTTAATTATCTCTTATAATTTCTCCCCCATTAAATAATTAATCTAAATTAATTATTTAATTCTTCTTTTCTATTTTCTTCTTATTTAATTAAATTGATTGCATAAATCATTTTAATTAAATGCCCACTTCCTTCTTTCTCAAATAAATAATTTAAATAAATTATTTATGCCTCCACTTGGTCAAATATTCCTTTCTCATCAAATAAATAATTGTATTATTCATTTCCTCCATTAGCTCCCTCTACCTCTCATTTTCGAATCTCGACCGTCGATTGACTTTGGTCTCTTCTCGATCTTGTCTATTCATTTCATAACCCCACTACCCTATGTTACATGTCTTCTCAACCATCAATCTTTGAATGTTTCTAAAATCTTGATCTCATCCATCCATTTGAATGGCTATCTATAAAAGAAGCCTTCCTCCATTTTCAATTTAACAACCACCTATCTTTGACATTCATTCTTATTGCTTGCAAGTATTTGCACACACACTCCACAATCTGAGGGAAAACTTACAAAGGATATTTGAGGAGAGAGAAGGGAGGTGATTCAACTTTAACATGGGTCTAGTACTTTTGTTTGAATGTATTCATTTTATTCCTCATTTGTTTGTGCTCTCTTGTTTTAGATTGAGAATTTTAGTTTAGATAGTGTTGTGGTTGTCACTTAATCTATGCTACCTGATTTTTCCCATCTTATAGTGTCAAATGAAACATAGTCACTTGTAGACAATGATATTTTGCAAAGGAAATCACCATTTCAAAATTGGATAGTCACTATACATAGGCACATTGATTTTCTTTTGAATCATTTGATTTGACAAGAGTTTGATTTGTTTATAAAGAAAGGGGGTAGTCAAATATCTCAAGGCATGTGGATTGTCTGAAGAATGAGGATGTGAAGGCAACCATATGACACAAATAAAGGGCCATTTTGATAAGAATATAATTTTTTTTTCAAGCACACATCAAGAAAATTAAGAGACAACTTCTCAAGAAGGCAGTGCATGCTTAAAGATAGTGGACATCAAAACCTTAGATGGCACAAAAAGCAGAGTGAGCACAAAATTCAATGAAAATGATGAATAAAGGAATGTGATGAAGGTGCATTGAAGATCATAAACTAGTTAGGTGACTTCAATGAATATCAAAAAGGCAGACTACCAATGATGCTAAACTTAGAAGACCTAGATATCTACCTATCATCATGCAAAGGATATTCATGAGATAATAGGGAGTTAAGTAGCCTTTAAGGTCAGTTTTATTACACTAATAAGTAGTTTAAACCTATTTTTGGAAGCCCACATGATTATAAATTGAGTTGGTAGAAGTTTGAAGCTAAAATTATGCAATTTGGGGTAGTTTGAAGGCCTTAAATAGTGGTTTTTTTCCCTTGTATGCCCAACCAGTTGAAGTTTCATGAAAAGTGTTAAGGGAAGCTACTTCAAGAAAATTTAGAGTACAACTCAAGTTCAGTTGGAGGTGGAGTTTCAAGGAACATGCAAGGGTTCAATGAGTCAGTAGTTCAAGTCAACTCTTCTTCACCAAGGATTGCATGTTTTACTTCCAATTTCACATCTAGTTCCTCATCCATGCACACTCAACATCTTCCATGAGGTTCTCCAATCAATATGAGGTGGCTTTCTATAAAGAAAAAAATTCAACTCTTTTTGAGTTAGTTCTTTGATTCCTCTTTCTATCTCATGCAAAAGAGATGTATTGTAACTCATTTTGAGAATTATAGACCAACAAGTTTATGTAAATTCTCAAGTATTTTTAGATTTGTATCAAAAAAACTTCCTATTTTTTTAATAAAAAGCAGCAGATTTACCATCTCTAAATTTGTGTGTTGGGTGTCTTTGTCTAGGATTTGATCTTATTTTTGTGATTATGAATGCAAAACCCTTGAATTATGTTTGATTGCAAAGCATGCTTATACTAGAATAAGCAATACTTATATAGGTCATAGGTTTTGTTGTTATGTTTAGTAGTTGTAGTTGTGAAAAATTCTAGTTTTCCTTCAAGAACTTAAAGAACAACCTTTTTATGGAACATTGTTGTGTGAGCTTGTGAAAGCTAAGTTGTGCAGAGGATAAAGATGATTTTTTGAGGGAATTTGTGAGTTGGAAGTAGGTATAAGTCTAGGATTTTTGGTGCATTACCTCCTAGGATCAATAATATTTTAGTTTCAATTCTTTTCTATCCCTTTTCCTTATCGAGTAGTAGTTTTAGGAGGTTCATCAAGGAAACCAACCCGCTTTGAAGGTTCATCTTCACCATAGACAACCCATAGTCTAAAGACGATCCAATGTTTCACAAGATAATTAGAGTTTTACACTTGGCTAAGGGTGTTATCCTCATGAAAATAATTGCATTAGTAAGAATTTTATAGGTGCCAAGGTAAATTGCATAATTACTGAAAAGTAATTTCTTGTTGTTGTCTATGCAATTAATAAATTTTGTCATTACATAATTGGTTATAAAGTATTTATCCACACAAATCACTCTACAATAATATTTTTAATGAATAAACCAGTAGTTATAGGAAGAGTAATTAGATGGTTTCTATTATTGAAATATTTTGATATATATACTTGATAAACCTGGTTGAGAAAATGTGGTTACAAATTTCCTATCTAGGTTGCAAAGTGAGGACAAACCTCTGCTTATTGATGATGCTTTCCCTGATGAGAATTTATTTTTGCTATATCAGTTAAGATTCCATGGTTTGTAGACATTGCAAACTACTTAGTCACTTGTAAGTTTCCCTCACACTTTTCTCCTCGAGATATTCAAAAACTTGTGGGGCTAAGTGGTCAATATACATAGATTAACAGACTCTTATTCTGCATCGACATTGATAACATCATGTGATGATGTGTAGTCGAAGATGTTGTGTTCGATATACTTTGAGCATGTCATTTAGAGCCTTGCAGAGGTCATTTTGTAGCTCAAAGAATTGCCAATAAAATCCTAATTGTTGGATATTGTTGGCCTACACTCCATAAAAATTGTAAAAAGTATGTGCAACACTCTGATAAATGCCAACATATGGGATGACCCACACATTTTGATGAGATGCGTCTACAACCCCAATTGTCTCTTGAACCCTTTGCAAACAGGGGTTTAGATTTTGTGGGTCCAATCAACCCCCATCAAGAAATAAGGAATACATATTGGTTTGTACTAATTATGTCACTAAATGGGTAGAGATTATGGCATTAAAACATGTAAGAGATACTAAAGTTTCTGATTTTTGGTACTCTAATTTTTTTACTAGGTTTGGTATACCTCACGAAATTGTTACCAATCAAGGACCTCGGTTTACATCTAAGATGATTACTACTTTTGTTTGAAAGAATGAAATCCGACACTACAAGGCCTTGCCATCTCACCCTCAGGCCAATGGACAGGTGAAAGTGACCAATTGGGAACTTGAAAATATTCTGAAAAAGACTATAGCACTTCATAAGAAATATTGGCAACAAGACTTCTAGAAGTAGTATGGGAATACTGAACCATGTGGAAGACCACCACTGGTCATACACCATGTGAGCTTGTTTATGATAAGACAATGGTTTTACCTATTGAATTTGAGATAAAGGCTCTATGTACTTCTTTGCAATTGGGAATGAATCTTATTGAAGCTCAGAAACCAAGGATTAACATCCGTCATGCACTTTATGAAATGCAAAAACAATCTCTTTTTCATGCAAAGATAGTTTAGAAATAACATACTCTTTGGCATGCTTGTTAAATCCAACAATGGTAATTTCAATTAAGAGATTGGGAACTTCTCTATGATTCCATATTCTAGTACTTTAAGGGAAAGTTTCACACCAAATGGTTAGGGTAGTATGAAATTTAAATTTTCTATGACAACAGTGCAGTCTGGCTTCACTCCATCAAATTTGATCGATGGCTCTTATTGTTAATGGGCACCGCTTAAAATTGTACAAGAAACCTATTTCTAAAGAAAATTTTGTTTCCATTTTGATGAAGGAACTCAATGTTGTATCTCAAGTTCTTTTCACCTCTTTAAGTACAACATAGTTACTTCTAATTCTTGTGAATAAATGTTTAAAAAAAGAAAAGAAAAAAAGAAAAGCAATAAACTATAATAATAAAAACCTTTAGGCATTGTTAGACAGTTACAATTTGAAAAATGAATTTATAGCGGATTGTCATTAACTAAATAACTTAGCGGTGAAAACTAATTTTTCCGTGCTCCTAGGTGATACATAACTGAAAACTAATTTTTCAACAGTTATGCATATAAAAAAAAAACACTCCACTATGATAGGAACTTTTTGATAGATTCTATGATAGGAACGTTCCTGTTATTTTGATTCCAATACATTTTTCTTCAGATGCCTTGCCAAGTTACCATTTTGAGGATGATTGACATCTTTGGAAATATTTGTTCAGGTCCTGTAGATGACCTTGCTTTAGTCTACATGGGATTTGTAGCCTCTCACTATGCCAGTTGAACTTCCTTATTTGCATTAGCATCGACTTGCTTGATATAGTCTTCCAGGACCACTAGCTTTTCCACCATGGATTTTCTTTGCGGCCACGCCTACTTGGGTTCATACTGTGTCGGTAGTCTTCCTTATGATTATTTTTCACCATCATTTCATACGATGGTGAAAATCGATACTTTTATATGCGATGTTGACAGTTGCTTCCATGTATCTTCTGCATGCTGCCTCCCATCTTCCACTTCCTCCTTCACTCACAATTATCTTCTTTGGTGGTCCCACATGACTGTTTCTCTTCCATGGATGATCTCTTTAGCTCTACATGGGTTTATCTAATCGCCACCTCAACACATGATGGTCCTTGACAATTGGTAATATGGTAACTTTTAATTCTTTTAGAATTTTAAATGATTTTTATTTCCTTCTGGTACTGGTGACATGACCCAGGACGGGTTCATCATTAAGATGGGGGGAGTAAACATACATCATACCCATGTCATTTAAGTCCATTACTATACTTGGTAGTCATTTCATGATATGCATAACCAATATGTTGTCAAATTAATGCTCACCAAATCCTGTTTATCGATTGCCTTGGTTGTTTGTCATAATAACTGGTAGTCCCCATATCTTTTTCCTTGTTATTTTTACTACTTACTTTTTCCAATGAGCTTTTTGTTTTTACAAACCACCATAGCCAAAACCTTCACCTTTACCTCCTATAGTTTCTTCACTTCCTACTACAACAATGGGAGGAATTCATCCTCATCGTGAGCCCACTTCCATGACAAATTTGCTAGCTAACAAAGAGGTGTATTAAATATTTTGATGGTTTTAGTGGAATGTCTATTGTTGAATATTACGTGGGTTCCATGATGAGATTGTGAAGGAATTTTCCATGGGGTTTTGACACAAGATAGTCTCCTTATGATCCATATCATTTCTAGTGAATGTTAAAATTATTATAGAGGTTACTAGACTTCTACAAATAGGTGAAGCATTCTTTCCCACTGGTTCTAGTTGTGTAATAGACCTTAAACCCATGTGTAAGTAGTTTATACAAAGGGGTGAATAAGTTGAAATGGTGCATGGGAAGGGTACCAAATGAGCTTCTCTTCCTAAACCCTGGAACAATGTTGCTAAATTTATCATTCAATACATCACTTGTGAAGGGAGGTATGCATATATTTTTTCTCACCATTTTTGGTTAATGTTGCATTTTCATAATGGATTGTTGGTTAATGTGCCATAATTTCTTTTCCATTCTCTACAACATGTTTTTCATGAAGTTCAAGAAGGACACGAGAATTCTCTTTCCCATCACGATTTAATTAAATTAATTGTAAATGGAAGGATTAAAAATTGTTGTGCCTCCTCTAGATTGGGACGCTTTCATTCATAATGTAGAAGAGGGAAATTCAAATAGTTCAGCTTTTGATGAAAATTATGGAAACCCTCTTGATGCCCTTGAACATACACAACCAATAGGTCAAGTAGAAAACTCTCCACATAGGGTGTCATAGAATTGGTCTTAGTAAGCAAGCCACTACTGGAGGGGTGACTCCATAAAACTATGATAAGAGGAGTCATTGAAAACGTAAGAAAGAAGTCGATTTTGATGAAAAGTTGAAAGGTCTTGCAAATGTGGCTAGTTTAATGGCTAGGGAAGAATAAGATGGGCACAATTATGATTCAGAAGTTTTAGCCACAACCCTTATAAAGGAGAAGAGTAAAAAATTGATAAGAGAACAACACAAAAACATAGGCAAACGAAAAAAGAACAAAAAAATAATGAATCCCCCATTTGTGACAAGGATATGGATATCCCTAACCATGGAAATGTCTCCACACATATAAATGCAAATTATAAAGAAGCCCATGTCGAAAGTGACATTCCTACATCAAAAGATGCAGTCTATTCCAAATGATATTCCTACGAAAGAAGATAAAAATGAGGAATACCATGTAAATATGGAAGAAACAAATGAGGAACCACCCTCAAATGATCACATTCTTCCTCACATTGAAGACTAGGACCCTTAGTGCATAGTGAGAAGAAACAATTAAACAACAAGATGAGAAAGGGTCTTTTACAAGTCCTGGTGAGCTTGATGCTACCAACTCGAAGGGTTAATATGAAGAAAGATCCTTGGATTTGGAATAGAAAGAACAAGAAATTATTTTTAAGCAGAGTGAAGAAATTTGGGGCTAAAAGATTTAGTCAGTCAATTAAGGGGTGAAAAACAAGAGTTACAAAATTAGCTACTGTAGACATTGAAAAATGTCTTGGTCTGCAAGCATCATTTTCCATTGTCTTGGTCTTCTTCCTTGTGTAATTAAATAATTTTAATTGTTTAATTTCTTGGTCATGCTCCTCTATTAATTAAATAATTTTAATTCTTTAATTAATTCATTTCTTTATTCTCCTTTGATCAATTAAATAAATAATCTTTTTAATTACGTCGCTAACATTCTTTCCTTCAATGATTAAATAAATTATCGTTTATTTAATTATTTTCTTTTCATTATTCATCTATAGTTAAATAATAATAATTAGTTATTTATCTATTCATTGCAGATAAATAATTAATAATAATAATTTAATTATCTTTTGTCATTTCTCCCCTATTAAATAATTAATCCAAATTAATTATTTAATCCTTCTTTTCCATTTCCTCTTATTTAATTAAATTGGTTGCACAATCATTTTAATTAAATCCCATTTTCTTCTTCTTCCACAAATAAATAATTTATTCCTCCACTTGGTCAAAGATTCTCCTCTCATTGATCAAATAATTATTTAATTCATCCATTATCTTCCTCCACTCTCTCATTTTCAAATCTCAACCATTGATGGTCTCTGGTTTCTTTTTGATCTTGACTATTCATTTCGTAGCTGTCCCTAGCCCACTACTTTGTGGTGCATGAATCCTCAACCATCGATCTGAGAATCTTTCTAGAACTTCAATCTTGTCCATCCATTTGAATGGCTTTCTATAAAAGGTCTTCTCCTCCATTTTTGATTTAATAGCCACATATCTCCAATATTCATGCTTATTATTTGCAGGTACTTGCATACAATGAACTGAGGGAAACTTGCTAAGGTTATTCAACTTTAAACATGGGGAGTTTGTTATTTCAAATTAGTCTTATTTAATTCTTCTTGTTTCATTGTTCTTCCTTGTTTAGATTTGGATTTTAGCTTAGATTTAGTGCAGTGGTTGTCACTTGTCTTTGCTATTTTGATTTCCTTACATTGGCGAACCCAATGTAAATCATACAAAATTTATAGAAAAACCCATGTTTTCTTTTTTGCTTTTGATGTGTTACAGTTTGTGAATTGCAACTAAGAAAAACAATGATGCAATTGAAGGCGTGATCTTGAAATTTGAAAAAATAACTCAATTGTAATAGGCAATGACACAACTAAAGGCATGATTTTAAATTTGGAAAAATGATGCAATCAAAAGCTACTGAGTCGCATTATAGAGCTGTAACTGTCATCTCGAACAACTCAACTTCCTGTTAAGGTTTAACTTTTTAGTTTTTAGTTTTGTTTGAGATTTTCCTTTTGGGTTTTCTTTAGGGTAGGATTTTTAGTTTGCTAATCCTCTATTTTCAGCATGTGGTGTTCATCTTGAGGAGCATTAAAAAACTATTTCTTTAGAAAAAATTGAGCTCATCTTGTTTTTCCTTAAGTTATCTTATTTTGATTTTGTTTGTGTACAATAAAAAACTTGCATTTCACTCATAAGTGTTAAAATGAACATGCATCATCACTCATGAAAGGCTAGAATGAACAAAAAAATGCATATTTTCACTCACGAGGTTTAAAAATTAACTTGCATTACAAGTCACTGGCTTAAAAAGAACTCAAGTGCTTGCTTTGACACCATAAATGGGGTTAAAATTAACTAGTGTTTTCTTTGTCTTGTGGTTTTCATTTTTCCTTTGGATGCATATGCTCTTCTCTCACACCATTTGGAAATCTTGAGAATCAAAAGCGTCCTTTGGCATTTGTATAACTACCCACACATTTGGTTTTGGGATTTTTCCTTTTAAAATGAACCCCATGCAAGTGTGAGGAAAAGGTGTTGTGAATGACCTCTCCTTGTGCTTTGTGTGATCTGGGGGATAAAAAACAACATGCTTGTCTTGCTTTTATGACCTTTAGAGGGCCTACCTCCCAAATTGTGAGAGGGAACAACACAAGCAACAATTTTTTTTGGTCCACTATATAAATTGTTGTGATCATTGGGAAAGTCTTCAATCACCTAATGAGGATGTCCTATGCCGACGAGTGCCACCCCCAATATTCGTGAGATATGTCAAATCCTTTCTTGTGAAGGGATTGGGAGGCATCTTAATTGAGCTAATCTCATTGCATGCATAGGCACTAGTATTACCTCAAAACATAGATTAAGAACCACTTGTATTAGAGGCCAAAAACCCTTTTACTTGTTGGTACAGGAGGTCAGACCTTTGAAGCCACCCTACATTCCACTATTCATTGTAGAGACAAGAAATCCATTGGTTCACAAGATCTTAGGATCTTCAAGGGTAAGAGTTTTTGGTGTGCCTGTGCTGTGTAAGGGGGAGCCAGTGTCACCAAGCTCTCTAGCTATCAGTTTGTCTAAGTGTTTGGACCAGTCCAAGTAGGGACTCAATAGGTAGTATCTTTTCCAGCCTAGGTTGTGCATTGTCTACGAGTGTCTCTATACATATACACATTATACATTTTCACCCTCAAATCAGACCAAACAAGTTTTTACTCGCTATTTTCTATGTTTTCCAAAGTCCATTTCACAAATTACACCAAAATCAGTAAAAAATCAATCAAAAAACTAGTTCAAATCATCAATTTGCAAAAAAATTATTTAATCGCAATTGCTTGAAACAATCCCACAACTACTTTTTGAGTCACAACTGTTCATGAAAAAATGCAATTGATACCTTGCACTGCATTTTCCAAAAACATGCCCATAACTGCTTTTGTGCATCGCAACTGCTCACTAGAAACCCACATATGCAAACAACAAAATTTCCAAAAATAGATCTACAACTACCTGATCACCAAAATTTCAAAAAATCCTTGTCCAAACCTAATCCAATTTATCTTAAGAATGAACTTGTCATCTAAACCTCAGACTTGCAGAGTTTTACCAATCCATTCCATCATCTAGGATTGCATCACACTTTAGGTATCTTTGCCTTGCATAATTAATCTTAGATCTTAAGTTGCACATACCTTCTAGATTTTAGACATAGGAAGTTTATCAAGCCTTTAGACAATTCATGGTTACTTATTCAATTTTTCATTGACCTTTACCATTTTTCACTTATTAATCTTTGTCATCACCATGTTGGTTAAAAATTTGGGTCTCAAACTTATGTCTTAGTTTAGACTCATCTTGTCAACCTTTCTCTAAATCTTGGTCATTACAAAGGTCAATGATAATTGGATTTGTTATCTTGGGTCTACAACAAATTGGTTATTATCCATTTTCTTAAATCTAAAGGTCCATAACCTTAGTTCCATTTTTCTAGTATCATTTAGTCTCGTACCATATCCTTTGATCATAACATCATTTTCATCCTCTCGATCCTTAGTCTTGGACTTAGGTGATTTATCATCTTGCATTCTTATATCCTAAAAAGCACAAAAATATAGTTTAGAATAATCTTAGACTTAGTTGCACCATAACCTTTGGTCATTGACCTAGCATTACCTAGCCTCAATATCATTATCTTTGATCATAGATTAGGCTCCCTTTGACACCATTTAACATCCATTAGTTTCATATAGCTTTATTTTAGTTCCATCCTTTGGTATTGAGATCGTCATTATCCTTGCATGGTCACCTTGCATCCTTATACCCAAAAAGTCACAAAAACATAGTTTAGTTTCATATCATCTTGCATTATCATCTCCTCCAACTTTCAAGTCTTACATGGTTGAAATACCATCACGAACTAAAAGAAAGGACATGGATTCTTTAAGTGATCCTTTTTCTAGTCCAAATCATGACACCAACCTTGGATCAAATTCAAATCAATCTACACCACAGAGAGAAACACCACAAAGAGAACCAATCGACATATTTGACAATCTAGGCTTAGAAAAATTCAACAAGAAATTGACTCTTGAAGAGATTGAAAGATCTTACCAATATCCAAGTTTTTACGCATTGTATATGAGCTTGTTGGTGCTGATCCTAATCAATACTTTTATGCACTAGCCAAAAAGGGTGCTAAACTTCCTCAAGGCTTTGATGTCTCCATAATTATGGAGGGAGCTACTCAAGTGCTAAATCAAGGACTTAATCAAAACCTATTCACATTAGGGATTCCATCTTCACAAGAAATGTCTACTACATTACCACTTGGGATAACAACACACATGACCACCACTACCACACACATCCCTAATACCCCAACATTTGGAAACAAGATAACTCATGCAATAACACAAGGACACAATTTTACATTTGGTAGCTCATTGGCTTCATCAAGTTCCATGGGTAAGACTTTTACAAATCATCTATTTCAAAATACAAACCAAGGTCCCATGTATCAAGGTCCCACACCTATATTTCAAAAGATGAACCAAGGTCCTACATTTCAAGGTCCCACGCCTACACTTCAAAACATGAATCAAGGTCTCACATTTCAATTTCAAAACACACCCCCATCGAATCAAAATCAACAAAATAAACTAGGAGAATTCATATTGTCCCATGAAGAGTGCCAAACCAAAACACCAACCAAGGACCTACATTTCCAAACATCAACCAAGGACCTACATTTTAAAACATGAATCAAGGACCTACATTTTTAAACACAAATCAAGGGCCTACCCCATCATTCCAAAATTTCAATCAAGGAACTATGCTTTCAAACACCAATAAGGACCTACACCATCTTTCTAGAACACAAATCAAATCCAAGGAACAAATCAAGGGCCCATACCACATTTTAAAAATGCCATACCAAATATAAACATGACTTTTGGGACAAATCTAAATACCAATTTCACTTCAAATCCGACCAACATTAATGCAACATTTACACATCAATATCAACAAGGTAACTAAGGTCCCATACCACAAAATTCCAATCCAAATCCAAACCCAACATATGACCTCAACACCAATAACACAAAGTCAAACCAACACAACACCATCTTTGGCGGACACCTTGATGCAACAAATACAAGCCATACAACAATATATGACAAACATGCAATTGGAGGCCAACAAGAAAACTTATTCCATGGAGGAATTATTCCCCTATCCATTCAATAGAAATCTATACATGCCACCCTTTCCCCCTCACTTCACGACACCAAGTTTACCCAAATACAAAGGGAAAGGAGATCCAATGGAACACATACGAGAATTTATTACATGTATGAAAATTGCATATGATCCTACCTATTTGATGAGGCTATTCCCACAAAGTCTCATAGGGTCGGCCTTAGAATGGTTGAAGCACCTTCCTCTAGGGATTAGAACATGGGGTGATTTGGTTGATAAATTCATTAATCACTTTTCCTTTAACATTGAAAGTGATGTGACCTTGCAAAACTATGCACCACTAAACAAGAAGAAGGGGAGTCACTAACCTCATTTTACCAAAAAATGGAAAAGTATGGCTAGCAAGTGTCCTTGCCACATCCTGAAAAAACAACTAGTCCCCATTTTTTTGGAAAAACTTAACATAGAATTGATGAGATGTATTCAAATCCAATATTACACAACCTTTGAGGATATCATTGAGAAATGTGTCATTATTGAAAAGGATCTTATCACAAAGGGACTAGTCAAAGTGCACAAAGAAACCCCAAAGGAAAACAATGACAAAGGTAAATTGTGGTCCCAAAATAAGAATGTCACTAATGATGGATTCATTGATGCTAAAGTGACAAAAAAAGGTCCTACCATTCACCTCAAAGGTCCATCCACATCAAACATGTCAAATATATCAAATATATCAAATACCTAAACACAAAGTCCAGATAAAACATTGAACACAATCTAAAATAACCAACAATGTAGAGTCCCCCCACGCACTAAGAGAATATATACCTAATTGGGTGAACCCATTGAATAAATCCTAAAGACACTTTTACAATCCAATGTCATCTAACTGTGAGATATCAAGAACTATGAACCCTCATTAATTAAACTTGACTAGTGGAAGGAAAATGAATATTGTGAATACCGCCAAGGAAAAGGACATAAGACATCTTCATGCTGGAAACTCAAAAATATTATTCAAGATCTCATTGAAGAAGGAATCATTTTAGTAGATGATTCACGAGGCAAGAAAAATGTTGATCATATTATATTTAAAACTCCCTTGCAAGATCATGACAAAGGAAAAGCCTCTAGTTCAGGGAATCATAATAATGCCAATTATACCTGTATTATGTATGCTTACAACACTATCATTCACCACATATGAGCCATTGATGATCATATTGCCACCATTACCATAAATAAGAAACGTTTAGAATGTGTTGTCACCACTTGCAGAGCCAAGGTAACTCTACAAGGAGTTCCTTCCAATCCACAACCAAAAATATAGTACAATCTCCTAGAGCAGCTAGGGAAGACTCCTGCATTAATTTCTATTTTGGAACTCCTCTACATATCCTCTCAACACAGATAAATCCTTGACAAATCCCTGCATGAAGCATCTATACCTGTCGATCTTGATGTCAATGAATTTTAGGCCATGGTTGGATACCTAGCTATGCCACATCAAGTAACCTTCTCCTAACAACACTTTTCCTCACAAAAGTTTGATCATAATAATCCCCTACACCTAGAAGTCTACGTAAATAAACATAAGATCAAACGAGTCTTGGTGGAGGATGTAGGTATGAACATTTTCTCTCTAAAATTGGTAAAAGCATTGGGATACTCTAAGAATTGTAGAGATCAAACTAAGAAAATTGTTATCAAGGCTTATGATGATGCTGAGAGCTTGTCAAAAGGAGTAATTTTGCTTCTTGTAAGAGTTGGTCTGACTATGCAAAACATGAAATTTCATTTCTTGGATTTGGATTTACACTATAACCTTCTTCTTGGCCTCCCATGGATTCATGCCATGAAGGCCATACCATCCACATACCATCAAGGCCTCAAGTTTCCACATAATGGCACTGAAATTACTATTCCTAGTGATCCTAATCCCTTTCAGTATTGCATAAACCTAAAAGGAACCATGTAGCACCAAGTGCCCATGAATTGAGAGGCCTCATCTTCCACCTCATCCCACTACATTGATCCATATGACCTCATCAAATCATCCATTCCATTCACCACACTGTCCAAACCCAAAATATAGATTCAAGAAAAAGGGTGTAGAGAATACAACATAAAGAGTCTATTTTACATTGGAAAGCTACCTAAATCACCAAAGTCTTATGGAAAGCCACATCTCATACATCCTAAGGTTATCATCCACAATCCTCCTACCACTTTCACTAAATGGGGGGAGTTAGCCAAAGAATCTTT
This sequence comes from Sequoia sempervirens, assembly GCA_007258455.2. Taxonomy (NCBI): domain Eukaryota; kingdom Viridiplantae; phylum Streptophyta; class Pinopsida; order Cupressales; family Cupressaceae; genus Sequoia; species Sequoia sempervirens. The sequence continues at coordinate 42,257 of VDFB02084806.1, forward strand.
GGATGACCATATTTATATATGGTTGTATAAAGAAGAGGAGGACATAAAAACTAAGTAGTTTCTAGTTGAACAATATCCAAAAGGGTTCCTCTTAATGAAGAAACAAGGATATGATGGACACAATAAACTTGGTATAAACAAACATGGGATAGTGGAACCCTTACTACCTCCTAAATTATCAAAGTATAGAGGTTTGGGGTTTGTACCAGTAAAAGTGAGTATCCTAGGTACTGGGGTTCCTTCAAGTGAGACTGTTAATGATTCAAATGTAATCGAGACATCCAAGGACTACTATACTGAATCTGATTCCAATCTATGGGAATGGGGTTTCGATAAATCATTCAACGACTATGACCTTGAGGAAGAATTTAGAGAACTTGGTGAGCATACCTTTGAGGAAAGATTCAATCAAATGTTTAAAATTGGTCCCTCGTATAACTTGTCAAATACCAAACATGAGATTCCCTAGCAAAGGGAAGCTTGGATCAAAACCTTTTGGGAACCAGATGAATCTACCTCTATCCTCACCTTATCTTCCTACACCATGACCCTTGACAATACCAATGATGGCATGTCCCTCGTTTACTCATAGTTAATAGATTGGAACCAACAAGGACCATTGAGTTTAGATACATTCGAGAAGGATGGAGCAATTGCTAAGTTCATGGGACTTCGTGAAGGAATAACAAGTGGGGATCATAAGGTTGGATTTATCATAGAACTCAATAGTGTAGCATACTTTGGTGAGGTTGTCCTTCCTCTAGTTACAAAAGTGAAAATGAAAAAAAGTCAAAATAAAAAGAATAGGTCTTTAGGTGAAAATTGAAAGGTGACTATTGATCATGAAAAAGTAAAAATAAAGGACGTATCCAAAAATGAAAACCTCTCTAAGGTGCTTGAGGATGGAGGATTAGACAATATACCTATAGATTGAGAGAAATCACCATTGCTCATTGAAGAGACAAAAGAAGTGAACATTGGGACACAAGATAACTCTAGAATCATACATCTTGCAACATCTTTGACCACTGAGGAAAAACTTGAGTTTACAACATTCTTTTAAGAGAGACAAGTTAATTTCGTATGGTCATATGTTGATATGCCTAGGTTGGACCTCAAGCTTGTTTTACATCACTTTCTATTGATACCAAATGCCTAACCATATAAACAAAATCTAAGAAAAATGCACCTATAGATTAATCTCCTAGTCAAGGTTGAACTAAAGAAACTCTTGGATGTTGGATTCATATGCTCTATTGATTATGTATATTGGATATCTAATCTTGTTCTTGTCACAAAACTAAATGGTCAAATTAAAGTATGCATCGATTTTAGGGATCTTAACAAGGCTTGTCCTAAACATGACTTCCCCTTGTCAAATATTGACATCATAGTGGACCTCACCGCTGGATATGAAATGTTATCACTTATGGATGGATTCTCTAGCTATAACCAGATAAGGATTGCTCCTGAAGATCAACCAAAGAAAACCTTCACATGTGCTTGGGGAACCTTTTGTTGGAATTCCATGCTATTTGGACTTAAGAATGTTGGAGCTACATATCAAAGAGCCATGACTACCATCTTTCATGATTATATGCATGTACTTATGAAGGATTATGTTGATGATCTTCTCTCAAAATATATAGAAAGAAGTGGTCAACTATTAGTCTTAGATAAAATATTCACAAGGCTTGAAAAGTACAAACTCAAGTTAAATCCAAAGAAATGTATTTTGAGGTCCAATCAGGAAAACTTTTAGGATACATTGTCTCCTGTAGAGGAATAGAGGTTGATCTTGCAAAAGTAAAAGCTATCTTGGATGTGTCACCACCCACAAGCATCACTCAACTAAGAAATTTACAAGGAAGACTACAATCAATCCGTAGGTTCATCGCCCAGCTAATAGATAAGATTCACCCATTTCAACATTTGATAAGGAAAGGAATTCCCTTCATTTGGACATAAAATGTCAAGAAGCATTTGATCAAATTAAGCATTACCTACCAACTCTACCAATTCTTATAGCTCCAATTGATGGTAGACATTTGATATTGTATGTAACAACAACTACATCGACATTGGGGGCATTATTGGAAAAAAATGATAATGATGGAAAAGAACGAGTAATCTACTACATTAGTCATACCTTGGTTAAATATGAGTTAAACTACAACCCTATTGAACAAGCATGTCTACTAGTTGTATTCACAACCCAAAAATTGAGACATTACATGCTAAACCATAAGACATAGTTGATAGCCAAAATTGGTCCTCTAAAGTATCTTTTCAGTAAAGCAACTCTAATAGGATGAATAGCTAAGTGGGTTATGATTTTAAGTGAATATGACATTGAATATGTTGATCAAAAGGAAATAAAAGGATAGGTGATAGCTAATCATCCTCTCATATCCAACTTCGTAGATGAATCAATATTTTTCACAGAAATGCCAACATGGAAATTGTACTTTGATGAGTCCTACACAAGTCATGGGTGAGGAGTTGACATTTTATACATCACACCTCAAGGGGATTCCATTCCTAAGTTGTTTTGAATAGAATTCCCATGTACCAATAATATAGCTGAGTATGAAGAATTAATAATAGGACTTCAAATGACAATTAAATGGAAAATCAAGGATCTTCAAGTTTATGGTGATTCCTAGTTAGTGATCAAGCAAGTCAATGATGATTATGATACCAAGGACAAGAAGCTAATGCCCTACAAGTGCATGGCTGATAGTCTTATACTATATTTTGAAGCTATTACCTTTGAGTAGATACTGAGAATCTAGAACAAGGAAACTGATGCAATGGAAACAATTAGATCTATCTTGGACATCCCTCACAATGCATCACAATAAGATTTCTTGGTAGAACAGCTATTGGTCCCTGCATTTGATGTCCTCGAAACTAAACTTTTGTGTGAGCTTGTTGGTCTTGAATCTCCCTAGTACAAGGAAATTTACAACTATCTACATGACTAGATTATCCCTCTTGACTTGTCTCCCAACCAATGCAAAAAATTTATCTAACAAGCCTCTAAATATGCCATCATTAGTGATACCATTTACTGCCATAGCTGAGACAACACCCTCTTCTGATGTCTCAACTCAAATGAAGCATAAACGACCTTACAAGAGGTTTACCATGGTATATGGAAAGCTCATTCTATTGGTCCCACCTTAGCCAAAAAGCTTATGAGGACAAGATATTATTGGCCTACAATGGAATGCGATGCGTATTACTTTGTGAAGAAGTTTCATCAATGTCAAATTCATGGAGATCTCATACATGTGCCATCTTAGGAATTGCAGTCACTTACATCACCATCACCATGTCCATTCTCTCAATGGGGACTTGACCTCATAAGAAAAATACATCCTACTTCCGCAAATAGGCATAAGTTTATCCTTGTTGCTAGATAATACTTTACCAAATGGATCAAAACCATCCCGATGACCTATATTACTGGTAAGAAAATATCCAAATTTATTCTGAATTACATTATATGCCACTATGGTATCCCATAATTCATCATTACAAATAATGGTTGGCCTTTCAAGATTCAGGATGTCCATGAACTCTATGAGAAGTTTCATATCCAACACCATTTTTCCACCCCATACTACCCCTAGGGTAATGGTCAAGCTGATGCATCTACTAAGACTATCCTTACAATCTTAAAAAATACTATCGATGATGTTAGTCATGATAGGAATCTCCAACTCAATCCTACTTTATGTGCCTATCGTACTAGTATTCTCACCCCTATAGGAGCCATTCCATATTCCCTTGTCTTTAGATCTGAGGCCATACTTCCTATCCAGGTTGAGTTACAATCCCTACGAGTATTTATGCAAGGATTGATCAATCAAGAAGAATATCGTGTATCCCATCTATATGAGCTAGAGTTATTGGATGAAAAGAGAAAATTATTTAACACATTTACAGGCATATCAGAAATGTCTTTGACACAACAACAATAAGAAGGTCTAACATAGAAGCTTTGAAATTGGTGACTTAGTCTTGAAAGATAATTTGAAGAATTAGACATATAGAGAAAAGCTTGGGAATTTTGAACCCAATTGGTTGGGCCCTTATATCATCACAATGACATATGGATCTAGTGCTTATCAGCTCTCCACTCTTGAGGGTGAATTGTTACCCAAGCCCATCAACAAAATGCACCTTTGCAGATATTACACCTAACACTTAGAGTATCCCATCAAAAAGTAAAATGAATAGAAAAAAATTAAAAAATAATAAAAAATGGTCACCCTGATGAAAAACTAGAAAGTAGGCATCTCTATGACAACAAAAAAATGAAAAAAAAAAAAAAAATGAAAAAAATAGTAAAGAGAAATAATTCATCCAAAAGTGAAAACCACTTCAGTGGTGCTTTGGATAAGTACCATGGTGAAAACCTAGCAAATAGGTGCCATGTATAGTTAGTCTATGCTCCTCTATCTACTATCACTCTACCTAGTTTTTTCCCCTTTTCTCACCCATTCACACATATCATATGTCCATGATAAAGCTTTGTCATCCTTCCCATGGCCTGAAAACCATTGGCATTTTACGTCCTTCACTTTCATGACCATCCTATGCAACCTTTGATCCCCTCACACATAATAAGTTGGTCCTATACTTGACTAGGGGAAATTCCTTGACTTACATATTTATGGGATCCTACACA